>OY856410.1:929034334-929264334 GCA_963693085.1 Alisma plantago-aquatica | reverse complement strand
AAGATGAAGGAAAACCCTAAGTGCAATGGAAACCCTAAAAGTGGACTAGAAACCCTAGGAAGCGAGCTAGATTTAATAGATCTTGATGAGATGAGTAATAAAAGGAAATTGTATAATTGTTTCAGGATCTTATTGAATGCTTGATTGCCTATTGGTTGATTGGATTATTTCTATCTCACATCAACTTGACAGGTATGTGGTTACGCTTATGATTATCCCACATTAGTTTTTTGAGGATTTTATCGATGTTTACATTGTGGCTTGAATTAATAGTTTGATGAATTTAATTCATGAAATTATAATGTGAATATGACTATCACATAAGAGATGTGCCTACTAGCTTAGATCCTAGTCCCCTCTGTAGCTTAATGGGTTTATCTAGTACATGGCTACCAAAGGGGTAGGCCCATCATGTCATTGAATGACTTAGTACATGGCTACCAATGGGGTAGGACCATCAAGTCACTTTGAGTTAGAGATTCGACTACCTATGGGTAGTGCCATGCGACTCAACCCTAGATATCAATCTACCTGTTAGGTAGGATCATGTGGGGTTTAATAAGGATCTACCTAGAGAGAGGTAGTATCTCAGTCCACTGTAGGGACAGCACAGAGGTAGGGGATAGGAAAGGATTGAGTAGTATGGTTTAAAATGTAATCTTGGCTGTTAAATGATAATTGGTCGATTACTTTGTTATTATAGTTGCACGATTATTGTTTCCCCCACATACCAGCTTCTTGCTTACCGATGTTTTGTTTGTTAGTGTTTTAGGTACAAATGAAAAGAACAAATAGTAAAGTGGCATATGGGGAATTAAATGAGAATTAATGTGCACAGGAGGATTAGTTAGATTAGTACCATCATGGATAGAATTCTAGAAATCCCAGTTTTAAAAGGTATGCAAAAGTTTTATTTTCAGTTTAGTTGGTAAAATTTATTAATTGTTATTAATTATTTGTTGAACCTTTGATCTGGGTTATTGGTTAACGGCTCTGACCTTTCAGTCTCCCTTAATTGGGGGTTATTGGGAGGCAGGGTTGTTACAATATGTATATGTATATGTATATGTATATGTATATGTATATGTATATGTATATGTATATGTATATGTATATGTATATGTATATGTATATGTATATGTATATGTATATGTATATGTATATGTATATGTATATGTATATGTATATGTATATGTATATGTATATGTATATGTATATGTATATGTATATGTATATGTATATGTATATGTATATGTATATGTATATGTATATGTATATACATATATTTACATGTATACATATATATGTATTCTATAGTTTCTACCTTCTATGTATGTATATACATATATATACACATACGCATACATAAATGTATTCTACCTTCCATTTTTTCCAACAAGGAGTGGCTCAAGTGGTCAAGCACGGTGTCCCCTAACAAAGGGACCCAGGTTCGAATCCTGGTTGTCGCCTTGGTTTACCACCCTCCCGGGCATTCGGCCTCCTCCATGGGCATGGGAGAGGGGGAGATAATGCCTCTCTCTTTTTTTTGATAATGATCATAGCATATATTAAAAAGGCAAAAGCAAGCGAACACCTTCTTTGCTGGTCGGTACAGTACTTAAGTTTGATTAAGTTGGAAAGATGTTGAAATGAGAAAGTTCATGGGGGAGGCACCCCTTAACAAGCCTCATTGACAATAAGCAAGATGTACTAGGAATAGAGCATCAAAAACTTCCAAAGAGTTGTTCGGAGCCAGATGAAAAACATCCTCGCTACTGTTGAAGTATCAAACTAACACATGTCTTGTCATCTACCATCGCCTTTAAGTCACAAAGAAAACGGCCTCTGATTCACCATCATCAGAATCCTCAGTCCCCCTGGACCTGCTTGCCTACACATGGTGAGAATATGAAGGTATGCACTAATATGTCAGATGATGATATGCTTCAGTCTCAACACGATGTTGAAGTATCTATTGTTTCTCTCAACCCAAAGGTTCCAACTAATGGTGACGAAGAGATCATCACCACTAAATGAACTGAAGGGCCTGTTAGGAGAGAGTTCCTAAGGAAATGTTGCTGATGAGAGATCAAGATGGAAATGTCGAATAAAATGTGATATGATTCTAAGTGAGAATTTGCAGTTGAAGATAATGTGGTCCACTGATTCTGTGTTGTTATGGCATAGAGAGCATCTAGAGGGGCCGTTGAAGCCTCTCTTAATGAGGTTTTGTTCAGTGACAGCTTGTTGTGTAGAAGTAGCCAAAGAAAGATTTTATGTTTTTGTTGCCACTTTTGCTTCCATATTTTTGAGGTGGGCGGGGGGGACAGACCTTTGTATGAGAGGTAAGTGTAAGCTTTCTTCATATAGTATGTGTTTCCCCATTTCCAAGTAATATCATTTGATGAATTTTGTTCAAGTGTCTAGATCAGGGTGGAGAGGCAGTCTGGGTTGAGATGTATGAGTATACATCTTTTGAGGTCAGTTGGTTAACTGCTTTGGCAGTTTTGATCTTAGTGAGTTTGTTAGGTATGGACCAATTTGTGTGCAGTTTATGGATAGTGTTATTCTTTAACCATGGGTCATGCCAAAAGGAGATTTTTAGATGGGAGTGTGGGGGTGTTAATGATCTGGGTTATTTTTTAGATGTTCTTGTTGATGTATTTCTAGTGGGGCGAGGCAGACTTTTTGGGCACTTTGTGCCAGGGAGGGAATTTTTGGTAATATTTGAAATTTATGAGACTGGTCCAGATTTTCCTCTTGTTTTTGGCCAGGCTGTTGATGATTTTGGTGATAAGACAGAATGTGTGGGTGTCTATGATAAGAATGCCCCAACCACCTTGGTCAATTGGAGCAGCAATAGTGTCCCAATTTACAATATGGTAGTGACTTCCAGAGTTGGTGGGTGGAATATGGTTGTTCTAGAGGAATTTTCTATGAGTTTTATCAATGAGCTTTCTGGTCTTCATAGGGAGGGGGATACAGCTAAGATAATGAGTGGTAATGGGTGTGATGACACTATTTAGGAGAGTAAGTCATCCAGAAAGGTTGAGGAAGTTATTTGTCCAAGATGAGAGTTTTCTATTGATTATGTCAAGGATGGGTTTCCAAGTAGCATTTGTGATGTTGTGAGGGGTGATGGGGAGTCCTAGGTATTGTATGGGGAAATCTTCAACCTTGCATCTAAGGAGTTCCCTAAATCTTGCCAACTCAGAGTGATCAATGTGAACTCCAAAGATGGACGACTTAAGGAGATTTATTTTGAGTCTAGAGATGTAGGAGAAGATTCCTATTATTCTAATGGTGTTGAAGATATAGGAGTCCTCTAGAGAGGTGAGGATGATGGTATCATCTACGAATTGTATAATGTTCTCTTTGCATTCCACAGGTGAGTGTATCAGTCCATTATCTTTGCCCAGTTGTATCATGCGGGAGAGAATGGTAGTGACTATGATGAACATATATGGAGAGAGTGGATCCCCTTGTCTAAGGCCATTTGTGTTTCTAAAATATCTAAAGGGGACACCATTTATGATAGTGGAGAAATAATTTGTGGAGATGCAAGCATGAATCCAGTTGACCTATTTATCAGGAAAGCCAAAGACATGGAGCATTTTGGTGATACATTGCTAATTAACATAATCAAAAGCTTAATCAAAGTCCAATTTGATGGCTAGTAAGGATGTTCTATTTTATAACATAGATGTATTGTTTCGTTAACCATCAGGTAGGCATCTTGTATACTTCTTCCTTTGAGGAAAGCATTTTGGTTGAGTGGGATGATTTTGTTGATATGAGGTTTTATTCTGTTTGCTAAAGTTTTGGCTATGATTTTGTAGGAGGTGTTGATGAGACTGATGGGTCTAAATTGGGAAATGAGGTCAGGTTGGTTGGTTTTTTTTATGAGAGTGATAAAAGTTCTGTTTAGATGTTTGATGATGTTGTGAACGTTTTTTCTATCATGAATAGCCTTGAGTAAAGCTAGGAAGTCTACTTTGTAGTGATTCCAGTTAGCAAGGTAGAATTCAACATTAAGTCCATCTGGACCAGGTGATTTATTTAAGCCTAACGTTTTTATGTCCATGTCCAATTCCTCTAGGGTGAAAGGTTTGGTAAGATCAAGAGGATGGTCAAGTTTTGAAGAACATATCTTAGGCCAAACCAGGTCATTTAGGTATGAGGTTTGGTGGTTGGTATTGAAGATTTTTTTGAAGTGTTCTGTGATATGGTTTGTGATGGTAGATTTGTGGGTTGTGGTTCTATTATTGATCTATAAGTATGTGATGGCGTTCTTCCAGAAGTTATTGTTGCACATTTTGTGAAAGAACTTTGAGTTCTTATCTCCTTCTTTTGCCCATGTGATTTTAGCTCTTTGTCTCCATTTTATGTCAATGCAGTTTTTTGTGAAGTCCATGTCTACTTTGATTGAAAGCACTAGGACTGGGTCAGTTGTAGGCTTTTTGTCAACAAAAAGGAATTGTTGCTCAAGGTCTTTGAGAGTTTCAGAGAGCATATTTGGGTTAAGAAGTTTCCATTTTTTTATGTGGGCTTTTTTTTTTAGGATATGGAGTCCAAGGTTTGTGGTCTAGAGGTCGGCCTACTTCCAGTGCTTGACACATTTGAGTGTGAAGTTATCTAGTGAGAGCCAGTAGTTATCAAAACAAAATGGTATTTTTCCCCATGGTTCAGTGGTGGTATCAAGAATAAGGGGAAAATTGTCTGAGATGGCTCGGTGTGATGTGTGAATAGTTGAGAGGGGTGTTGGTTTTCCCAAGTGGGGGAGCAGATGAAGTGGTCTAATCTGGCGAAGGTTTGATTTCTTGACCAAGTAAAGGAGGCATTTGATGGTTTAATTTCAATTAAAGCATGTCTAGTGAGAAGGTGGCTAAAATGTTTGTCAGAAACAAACATGGGTTGTAATGAGCTAGTTGGGTTGTATCGATCTGAATTTTGGGTTATTAGATTGAAGTCCCCACCTAGGACCCAGGGAGACTTGGAGAATGAAGACATAATAGTTTATAATTCAGTTAGGAAAGCAGTCTTATTATGTCCAGGTTCTCCATAAACCCCTGTGAAATTCCAGCTAAAACCATCAGATGTGTTTCTTATAGTGACGGTTATGGAGAATTCAGGGATGTAGGTTTTAGTAGGGATGAAAGTTTGGTTGTTGAACCCCACTACTAGACCTCCTTTAAATCCATAGGGGTAAATTTGGATCCAGTCAGTTATTTTATTACCTCCAATGGTTTTAAGGGCAAAAGGGGAAAGACAAGTTTTTGTCTCCTGGTTGATGAGGTCTATTTTATTTTTGTAAATATGAGAATGGATTTCCTTTCGTCTATTGAGGTTTGCACATACATTCCATGTTGATTTTCTCATAGTGGATAAAAAGATTACTGAAAAGGGGAGTCCAGAGACAATCTATTGGATTGTAAGTAAGTCAAAGTTGACTTTGGTGGTTTCCCAGTCCCTTCGGTTGGTCCATCCCATGAAAAGTTCTATATCATCTAAAAATTTATTTACCTTATCCTCATCATCAAACTGTATTCCAATTTTTCGAGCAAATTTTGTGAAACTAGAAATGTTAGACCAAGATGCTATATCTTCTATGTTATCGAGATCTCAATCTAAAGCATTGATTAAAGGAGAAGAAGAATCATCCAGAATATAAGATTTTGTGCATGATGAGATAAATGAAGTGTTTGTGGATGTACCTAGTTCCTGTCGGTTGACGATATGTTTCTTATTTGCCCCTTCAGGACAGGGCAGCATTATCTTTGGGAGTTTGCTGACTTCTTCTCCTTGTCCTGAGTGTTTCAGCTGTGGACTCTGGCTGTGATGGAGTTTGAGTGATGTGGTGTTGTCACTGTATCTGCAACATCATCCTCCTCTAGACTGGAGGAGATAGAGATGGGCCAACGCTTGGAGTTGATCGACAGTTGATGGATGTCCTGAACAAAAATATGGTCGGTCGAGTTCGAAGAAGAAGAACTCTCTCTGTCTTTCTTTTCATAGAGATGTGTCAGCTCTGGTAGTGTGTCGGTGTTGAAATCCCTAACCCAAACCAAGAATGTTCAATTTCCAGAAGGTTTGATATAGATGGTCCATTCCAGCTTACGTGAGGGTTTAGCGATCAATTGGGCCCAACCCTCAGAGATGAGTAAGGTTGATGCTCTATTTTTTTAGTGTTGGTCGTTCTGAGATGACCAGGTGACCGTCACCGGGAAAGATCGATGGCCCAAGTTAACCACGTAGGATCCCAGTGAGATGTCGAACTTGTGGTATATCCACACTTTGGGGAGAGGGATGCAGGTGGAGTATGCAGGATTTGAGAGCGGGTATTCCATGAAGGTGAAATGAGAATCCATGAAAGGTGGAGAAGGAGGTTCCCAAGTGTGGGTAGAAGAAACTGAGGGTTTACTTAGCTTGAGAACACTTCTGAAAATCGAAGATTTTCCTGGAACGGCCTGGGTGTGCTTGTTTATGCACTTGGCCAAGGTAAATAAACCTCTTGTTCTCATGATGTGATTGCGGCGGAGATATCCACTGGGGTGATAGTCTGGTTGGGGAGAATAATTCTTAGGTGCATAGGGAAACACACCCAAAGTGACCAATGAGAGGGGAGTGAGAGGCCGACAGAGAGGTCGGTAGCAGGAGGGAATCTCAGAAAGGGGGTGTCACAGAGAGAGTCTCAGGGTGAAGTAGATCCTAAACAGCTAGGAAAGTTGTTTGATTCAGCTGCCACCGGATGGGGAAGATTAACCGTTGTGATTAAATAGTTTGCATGTCACCATAAAGCCTTGAGATAGCATCGAAGATGCACCAAATGTGTCCTTGACCTCTGAAATTGGGAAGAGAAGTAAAGAGGAGGGAGAGAGTGCAGGTTCAGGGGAAGGAGTGTACCTCTAATCCACAGGTGTGAGATCATATATCGAGAAAGGAGGGGAACTAGAGCGTGTGAGAAGGGCAAACCTTTGTTAACCTTCCAGTGAAGTGCTCACCGGACCGGACGGGGGAGCTTGGATAGGGGCTCACTAGACAGGAGGAGTGGGATCAGGGACAATGAAACCCTTGGGATGTTTCTAGAGAGAAGTCAGAGCTTTCTCTCACTAACCTTCCATTATATCATGTTGTCTGTTCTGCTAGGTTTTCTTTAAATTATAATAGAATGCCTCTTTATCCCATACCTTCCATTTTTTATTGTATTTAAACCACTAGCTCTGTCCGATTTGGTCTGGAGCATTGGTCAGACCAGTTGTACCATGTTTCCCATCGATTGGACTGGTAAAAAATATAACCAGGTTTTTATACTTTCATACCGGTCCGCCGCCGACTTACCAGTCAGACCGGCCGGTCTAGTTTGGTTTTTAAAACATTTCATAATAGCATATCAATAATTATATCACAAGACCACTGGGCATAGATAATTTATAGGTTTCAATTGTAGTGGCAGAAACTCTTGCTTCATTTACAAAGCTAGTTCCACCTCACCCTTCCTTAAGGGTTTACTTCTATTTAGATCCTATATATTCAAGCATATGTGAGATCTACATCTAGTATCTAATACCCAAGATGAAAAGTAGACAAATTTATCTCAATAACATATATACCTCAAGTGGAGATCTCCATCCCTTGCTTCTTCTTGTGTAGTTCCTCTATGTAAAGTGGTTAATTTCTTTTCTAGTGTCCATCCTGGTAATAGTGGTGACATTTTCTTACCTTACTCATCCCTCCCTTTGCTTTAACTACAGAAGACTTGGGCTTATAGTCAACCTTGTAAGTATTCTAGGACTTTTCTTTTCCCTTGGACTTTCTTTTTCCTCTGCTGATTGCCACCACAAATTAGGTTTGTCCTTCTTCATTTGCGTTTCAACATTTCTCAACATGCCAAGAAACTCAGACAACGTTTTAGCAAAATTGTTTATGTTATAGTTCATGACAAATTGGCTACATGATTTAGGAAACGGTTGTAGAATCACATTGACAGCCAACTCTTTGCTTAAAGGAAATCCCCATCTCTAGGTTTTCCATGTACCCAATCAACTTCAGCACATGGGGCCCTACTATATCTCCCTCTGACATATTGCATTTAAATATCACCTTGGAGACATCTCTCTTGCCCCAGTTGATCCTGGTATATGTTCTTAAGATGTGTTACCATCTCGAGAATGTCCATGTTCTCATGTTGTCTTTGCAACTCATAGTTCATAGAACATAGCATCAGGCATTTCATGTTTATGGCATCATCTGAATGCTTTTTTAAACATTCTTTCCAAGCTTATGTGCATTAGGAGTGGGTTCCTCTGGCTCTAGTGTTTCAAGGACATAGAGCTTGCACACATAAGTGAAAACAATTCTCAAATTCCTAAACCAATCATGAAAGATGATTTTTCTGTATATCCTTCTAAAGGACCGATCGCAATGATATGTTGTTTTTTTTTCATTGTTTCTACAAAAGAAAATTTGCATTTGTCAAAACACCTTTTGATTTAATTATATTCATAAAATTTTGATGAAAGTAATTAGGCCTTTAATAAACTATCACTCATACTATTTTTATTCAAATCAATAACCCTCACTCTAACTCACAAAGATTGTAGTGTACAATCTTCTAGTGGTCCAAGATCCATATTTCATCAAATCAAGAGTCTGCTTTGGTTGATCGCCCACAACTTGAATATTTAGGTAGGCAATTGCATCCAATGAAACTCTTAATATATGGTATGAATAACTCCTTGTAATATTCCATTTGTATGCTTCTAGTCACTTACTCCCACTCAGATCACCTAGTTAAGACTGACTAAAACCCAACAAGATAAAATATGCACACTAATTTTGCAGACCCACTTATTTACCATCACACTTCCATGAGATAGATAGTGAACCACGCTTTGGCATAACCTACGCTTAGTCAATCAAGATTTTCATGTGTGTTGCATATTAAAATCATCTAAGACTTAATATTTGATTAAGAGGTTTTATTTATAAATAAACATACATATCCAACCAGCACATACTTATAATATGTATCATATACATAATATATCCACAAACAAATCATGTAATCACAAAATACGAGCGATGGATATTGTCATTCTAATGCAATTTTTTGGATCCACAAAGAATTGATATCCAACTAAGATCATACATCACATGTATCAACATGTATAAGGAAAACTATATGCCAGAACTAGTCTAGTCAGTCGACTGGATTCTTATAGTCAATTAGTTAGTACGCCTATCGGTCGATTAGTCTTCATCAATTGATCAACTGGGTTGCAACTCAAGCAGATGGTTGGACCCCTCTAGTTGATTGGTTGGGTCTATACTTGGATGGCTCCTCCAATTGTTTAGTTGATGGACTCAACTTCCATTCGATTGACTCGCATGGTTAGAACACCTTCTCTTATCAAAAAGGAAAGTAATGTTAATCCTTTATATTTCTTACATTGTGAAAATTGAATACCTCGAGTTACAATTGAAGGAAGTATAAGGGATTAAGCATTAATTATATTTGGAGTTATTCACCTATCTAAAGGCACGATGGCTTCCTGTGTTCCTGCTGTGGCGATTCTGAAGGCGACGGCGGCAGCGACGGAACCCAACCTTGCTTCATCTTCAGTTTTTCCTGATGGTTTGGATCCCAGAGGGAGTGGAGGAGGTACTGACTCATCTTCGCCCCAGATGCTGTCAGTACTGCAGATCTAGCTACAGTTATTACGCCAATACAGTGGGGAAGTCTGAAGCCTATACCTACCGGGAGCGCCGCAAAGCTGGAAAGGGTGGATGTTCTTACTGTGGATGGCAAGATACTTTACCCAAGTAAAGAGGCGGAGGAAAATGTGAACAAATGGAGCAAGCGCTTGATCGGGTATGTTATTGATTTATAGCCTGAGATCTGCACTCTTGCGGATCATTTTGATGTTGTCTGGAAAACTCGTGATCGTTTTGAGGTTTTTGATATGGGTGAAGGATTCTTCCTAATAAGATTTGAGAAATTAGAGGATCTGAAGCTTGCCATGGAAGGTGAATGGACTGTTCTTGGGAGGCCAGTTATCCTTAAGAATTGGTCACCTGGAGAGGTACAAACTAGAGCTGCCTTTTCTGATGTTCCTGTCTGGGTGGATGTTAAGAAACTACCGATGGAGTTATGGGATGCGAGGACGTTTAACAGGATTGGATCCTTTCTGGGTCATCCAGTGAAGACGGATGAAGCTACTACCAATTTTAAATGGCTGGACATGGCGAGAATTCAAGTTCTAATGAAGTATGATGCCAAATATCCGAAGTCCTTAACATTGTTAAGTGATACAGGTCTGGAACACACTGTTGAGCTAGACTATGAATGGATCCCACACAGATGCAGCAGATGCGGGTTTCTGGGCCATGGTGATTGTCGAACTACCCTGACTAAGAAACGACATAAGGAGATGGAAAGAACTAGAATGAAGAAAGTCTGGGAAATTAAGAAATCTACTGCAGGTCCTCAGGCAGTTTCTCCTCCTATAGCTAAGTTAAATGAGGAGGTTGGGTACATCATTGAGGAAATCTTGGATGAAGTTGAGATTTAGCGCAAGAAACTTGCTGTTGAGAAGATGGTCGAAGATACTAAATATGAAAGCTTATCTAAGATAGTTAATGAAGGGTTTGAATCGTCCATATCTCCTCCTGGTAGTAATGGAGGCTCAATTCCTTCTACTCATGTCATTACACAGACTTTCTTAAGCATTTCTCCAGAGAACTTGAACATTAGTGCTCTGCTAACTGATTCCAGTGATAGAAGAAGGAATATATTTCCACCTGAGCTCCAGCTCAAATAGAATTCAGGCATATATCATATAATATCCGAGTCAAATTTCTCTCCTATACTAGCTCAAGTTGATGAACTTTGCTCTGTTTCTGATGAAGCTGAGGCTGACAGCTCAACAGCCCAAGTGGTTAAATGACCCTTTCCCTATCCATTTCTTCTTGGAATGTCTGTGGTATCAGTAACAAAATCCAGGATATCCAAGGAGAAATAAGGAAGGTGAATAATAGTATCGTTATCCTAATTGAAATGAAGATTAGACCTCGTAGGATTTCTGCCTTTGTTAATAAGTATTTTCCGGATTACAGCTGGACTTCAAATCATAATTCCCATGTCCTTGGGAGGATTGTTGTTCTTTGGAATGCTAATGACTGTGATGTTACCAGTATTTCTGAAAATGATCAAGTTCTTCATCTGGAAGTTATTGTTGATCAATCTCAGTTCTTTCTATCTGCTGTATATGGTCACAATCCTAATATTGATAGAGAAAGACTTTGGTCCTCTATTACTTCTTTCTGTCCTCAAGTTGACAAGCCTTGGATAGTCTTGGGTGACTTTAATTGTGTGCGTAAAAATAATGAAAGGATCAGTAAGAAAATGCCATCTAAGAAGTCTATGGATGACTTTAATGAGTGCATTTTGAATTGCAATCTCTTTGAAATGAATCTTCAAGGTCCTTTATATACCTGGGATAACAGGAAAGATGGAAGTAATTTTGTTATGTCTAGAATTGATAGAGTTTTTTATAACTCTGATTTCCTTAATGCCAATCTGGATTTCTTTGGTGAAGTGGTGTCTAATATAATTAGTGACCATAGAAAGATTGTTGTTAGGATTGGTGAACCTAAGAAGGTTAAGTCTCCTTTTAGGTTTATTAATTCTTGGGCTAGCCATGACGATTTTATGTCTATTGTTAGAAGATCGTGGGATGTTGATCCCCCTGGGTATGCTATGTTCAAGCTTTACAGGAAATTGGAAAATCTTAAGAAGAATCTTGTTCTTTGGAACAAGGAGGTCTATGGTGATATTAATGATAATGTAAAGATAGCTAAATTCAAAGCTAACCAAGCTCAGATGGAAGCTGATTTGGATCCGCTAAATGAAGATCTAAGGACTACTGCTAAGAAGCTTAGACTTGAAGCTTATCACCATGTTGTTGCTCAGGAGTCTCTTTATAAGCAAAAATCGAGAGTTACTTGGCTTAAAGAAGGTGACTCCAACACTTCCTTTTTCTATGCTTCCATGAAGATGAGAAGACAGTCAAATTCTATCAGGAAGCTTCTCATTGATGGTGAGGTGTCTTATGATAATGTTGCTATTAAACATTCAATCACTGATTTCTACTCCAAGCTCTTTAATAATAAGTCGAACTATTCTGGGGTTTGGCATGGTGAGTGGCTTGGCAGCACTCTGTCTATTCAGCAAAAGAATGCTCTCATTTCAAGAGTCACTAGAAATGAAGTTGAGGAGGTTATTAAAAATCTTAAAGTTGATAAGGCCCCTGGCCCTGATGGGTTTAATGGGTTATTTTACAAGAAATGTTGGGATATCATTGGAGATGATGTGTGTAATGATGTGTTTGAATTCTTCTCTAATGGTAAGATGTTGAAGGAAGCTAATAGAACCTTCTTGACCCTTATTCCCAATGGTATTGATTCGTCGGACATCAAGAACTGGAGACCTATTGCTTTATGTAATACCTTCTATAAGATCATTTCTAAAATTCTTGCTAATAGGCTCCAAGATGTGTTGCCTTTCATTATTGATGATTCTCAGTGTGCCTTCATTAAAGATAGGAGTATTAAAGATGCTACCTTGCTCACCAATGAAATGTTAAGTGATTTTAAGAAGGCTAATTTGCAGCCTAGAATGTGTATTCAGGCTGACATCTCGAAAGCCTATGATTCTATAAAATGGTCCTTCATTTTCTCTATTATGTTCAAAATGGGTTTCCCTTCTATTTGGATTAATTGGATTAGAGAAATTTTTTCCTCAACATCTTACCAGGTCATTATTAATGGTGAGCCCTCATATGCTTTTAAACCTGCCAATGGGGTGAGACAGGGTGATCCTATTGCTCCTTATCTATTTGTGATTGGTATGTGAGGTATTTCTGAGCTCTTTAAAAAGATGGTTATGTGTGGTGACCTTGAACCTATTATTTCTTCAAAAATTTTGAAAAGATCTCATGTCATCTTTGCGGACGACCTCATAATCTTTTCTAAAGCTACTAATAGAGATGATTGTGCCATTAAATCTGCCTTGAAGTCATTTGCTGAAATGGCTGGCCTTTGTGTTAACTTTGATAAGAGCTCTATTATCTTTAGCAAAAATACTGATAAAGTACCTATCATTGATATTATGAAGATCAAAGAGGGTAATTTTCCTTCAAAATATCTTGGTCTGCCTCTTTTTTTGGGGAAGTTGTCTAAAAGACTTTTTGGTTCTCTGATTGACAAAGTTAAGGCTAGATTGGATTCTTGGAAATCTAAGCTCTTGTCTACTGCTGCTAGGTTGGAGTTGATCAAATCTACTCTTGCTAATATGCATCTTTACTGGCTGTTTTCTTTCCCTATTCCAAGTTCTATCTTGGATCATATTGACAGGCTTTGTCGTGACTTCCTATGGGGTGAAACTGAGTCTAAAAAGAATCTTCATCTGATTAAGTGGGATGTTGTTACTAAGCCTAAAGAAGACGGTGGCTTAAGTATTAAGAAGCCTAAAGATGTTGCTAAAGATTGTCTATTTATTAATGTCTGGATATTGCTAGCAAGAAAGATACTTTATGGGTTAAATGGATTTCTAAAAAGTATTTAAGAAGACAATCCTTATGGATTATTAAGGAGTCTCCTAACTATTCTTGGATTATCAATAATCTTATTCGTGTTAGAGATGAGCTAAAAAATCACATCAAGTTCTTTGTGGGAGATGGTAGTTCTTTTCTGTTGTGGCAAGATCCTTGGTGTAATTCTCAATTTCTTAAACAGCTTGTGGGAAGAGATTGTATTATCAGATCAAGGATTTCATGGGACTCTTATCTTAATGTTATGATTCATAATGGTGGTTGGAGAATGCCTAAAGATAATAATCGTGGTCAGGAGGATATCCTTAATGCAGTCAAGAATGTTGACATCTATCAGAGGCAGAAGGATACCATTTTGTTTGAAGGGAAAAGGAAGGTCAAGCATTATGATGTCTGGAATTCTATTAGGTTGAAGATGAACTGCAGTTCCAACTTTAAGTGGATTTGGAAGATTAAAACTCATAAGTGTGCTATTTTTCATTTGTGGAAATACATGCACAATAAACTTCCCACTTCTGATTACTTAAGAAGAAGGGGGATTTTTTTAGCTTCTAGATGCTTTCTTTGCCTTCATGGTTATGAAGATACCAACCATCTTCTTTTTTATTGTGAATATATTGAGAAGCTTTGGATTCTAGCGAGTGCTCCTATGATTAAGTCTTGGAATCAAGCTGAAAATCTTACTAATCTAAGGTTGAAATGTGTTATGAGTCTTATTTTCTATCATTCTTGGGTTGAAAGAAATCTGAGAGTCCATGAAGACAAGTACAGAAAGCCTACGCAGTTGTGGATGATTATTAATCAAGATGCTAGTTGCTTTTATCCTGGGAATTAGTGGCATTCTTGATCTCTGTTCTATTATTGTTGGTCTTGGTGTGAAGGGTGTTGGTGGCCTGCTGCCCTGGTGTGGGTTGGGGCTTGCTTTGGTTCTGGTTTGGTGGTTAGAGTTTGATGTTATGCTCTATTCCTCTATGTTTTTGGCAGGTTGCTTCCTTGTTTTTGGTGATGGTCGAGTCCCCATCCTCGTGGATGTCGATGCTCCCCTCTCACCAATTTTTTGATGGCTGATGTGAGGGTCGAGTCCCCATCCTATGTGGATGTCGACGCTCCCCTCCCACTCCATCTTGTGCTTGATCCTGCTGGTGCTATGATGGCTTGTTGTTTTAGAATCTATTGTATTCTTTTGCAATGATGGTGTTGTTTCTGTGTTTTCTGCTAGTTATAACAAGCTGAGCTAGTAGACCTTGCTACGGTTCTAAGAGGCTCCCCTTCTCTTATCCATGGTGTTCCTGAAAGGTTGTTGCTGGGCTTTGCTGTTTGGCTTGTCTCTTTTCTTGTTTGATGGTGGCTCTCTTCTGTTGGAGTATCTGTGTTCCTTGGCTTTGCTGATGGGTTCATGTTGATGTGGATGTGAGCTATTTGGAGTTGTTGCATTCTTTTATATCTGCTGATATGATGAGTTGTTGATCTCTTTGGAGTTGTTGCATTCTTATATATCTGTTGGTTGCAGCTGGTTTGGTTTCTTTTGGTTTGGCTTGAATGGTAGAGTTTATCCTGTGGGAGTGGCAGAACTCTTTCAAGCTGGTCTTCTATGCTTCATGCTCTAGCTGGAGTGATGGCTATTCTCTCGTTGCTCTGTCCTTGATGGTGGACGTTTGCTTTTTCTCTGGCTTCTATTGGATGTGGTTTCATGAAGGCTCAGCCTTTCTTTTGATCGTGGTTCCTTCTTTTGTCTCCTCTCCTGTTGTGAGCTTTTTGTTTTGACTTCTTTTGATGTAAAGATAGATATTTCTTTCTTTTTGAGTTGGTTCCACTTTTGGAATCAACAAGTTTTGTACGGACACAAAAGGAAAAAATGAAAAAAAAGCAACAAGGGTTTTGGCCGACCAAAAAAAAATTATATTTGGAGAAGAAAGAGGAAGGCTCGGTATGAAAACCAAATTTATAAGGTAGAAAACAAACCTTCCAACCACGCACAAGCATCCAAGGGATATTGGCCATAACCACGCATACGACCACCATCAAAAAACTTTTAGGGAGACGCATATGAATTGCATATATATATATATATATATATATATATATATATATATATATATATATATATATAGGGGGGACCGATGGGACATTCCCTAGATTATCTGTTATTTAATTAGATATGCACATTAACCTTTTTAAATGTTTGCATCACATGTGACAGAAAAGTGATGAAACAAAATCAGATCATATCAATTAAATCTTGGTACGCTATAATTTGACGTGGATTTAACACCATTGTTGGAAAATATGGAGACAGAGTAGGTTGTGAAATTGAAAACTTTTTTGTCCATATTTCCTAACTAGTATATTGCATCAACAATGATGTGTTATGATAGAGGGTACAAGATGTACCTTATCCTGGAGCAAGTCCAGTGACTATCCTTTCATGGAGATGTGTTTCCTTCTCAAGCAGCACACATATAGAAGTCAATGAAATCCTCCTGGAGTATCACTCATGGGTGGCGAATAACAACATCCTCCTATCATAGCAATGAAAGCTTCCACGCCTCTACATAGTCTACACAGATTATTGGGAATTTCACGTTGCACTTCTTGAGCCGACAGGAAGGAGTTGCCCTGTCATTTTCCAATATACTAGCATTAACTTCTTTTCCCTATCTATCTCTCCCTTACACGAGTAAGATGGCTAGGACTCTCACATTACCAGAACTATGAGAAGTCAAGTGTATATAGAGAGCCTTGTCCATCCCCCTTTAAATAGTAGTGACTAGTCTGGGGTTTTACAAACCATGCGGGGGTGAAGGGTCAGATCTCATGGCTAATCGACGGCCATGTACATCCAGTCGATGGATTAGCTTATGGTCAGTATCAAGATAACACTGATTTAATTGCAACAACTAATGTGTGTCATTTCAGCTAACATTAAAATTATTTGACCCATTCAAACTTGTTGATTTGACCCAGTCAGACAATTGTACACTCTAATCGGTTGACTGGCTACTCTGACTATCTATTGGCAACATTGATCAGTTGATTGATTGAACATTTCAATCGGTTGACAAGTTGGTTCCATCATCTAGAGTCAGTATAGTCTTGTTAGTCGACTGGCACACCAATCGATCGACTGGACACTCCAGTCGTTTGGCAACTAGTATTATTTATTTTGATTACCTATACACTTCAGTAACCAAATTGAATCTTTCTCATGATTAAACTCCTCTTCTAAGTGCATCCTATGCTTGTGACCCTATAGGTCCCAAATTACATTGGAAATGTAAGTCCATAACAAGATTATGAAATCACAAGCAATGAGAGGTATGTAGAAATGCATCATTGCTACCCAAGTAATTAGAAAGTTGGAGAAGAACTTCAACCTACATCATGATTAGTGTTATTGTGATCATATAGTTCCTTTGTCTCAGATATCCAAATTGAATGTGAGGCATGGAAATGTCAACATCTTAATATGCAATCTATGTTTCTTAAACTCGAGAAGACTGTAGAGTTGCACGTCATCTCAATATCACATATAGAATCACATGAGCATGGCCATGCATTTCCTAGTCTCGCTTATCAAGTGAAAAAGATATCAACTCTAGATGGAGGGAAAAATCTTATCTACATCACTCAAAGTCAATCCACGTGTGTCACAATGCACCTGAGCACCATCTTTATTTCAACCCTTATCTAAAGTCGTGGTGAATGGTGCCAAATTTCATGGAAGGACATGTGATGAGTGTAGTGATTTCAGGTCTAAGATCCACAATCACCACTATCACACTAAGAGTCGATTCTGACTACCATTGAATGGTTCTATGTATCATCTCAATGTGGGTTTGTCCAGTACATTGTTCTCTAACAAGTACCTATGTGTTTGACTTGACGTCCAATATTATGACTAATGATACTTTGTAATCAATCAACACACATTCTAGTCTTATGTATCATTGTCATCTATTTTGCATCCACAATCATATCTGACTAGGGACATAACAAGAATGTATGTACTCTTATCATTTATATGATCTCATTTCTTAAATCCTCAACTTGAAAACATATTTCATCAAGTAGCATCGTTCTTTAGACATCTATCATGTTATATAATCATCTCATAATTGAACACACATAATAGATGGAATTTCCTTTATTATTAATCAAATGATGTACATGACACTACATTAAAATCATCATATGACTAGCTCTCTGGGCATACATACCAACACCCTTTACATTTGCCAAGTCCTACTGGACTTAGAAAATGGTCTAGTGGTGCAAATAGTGTCCAGAGATGATGGTTGAGGGGCTTGGTTCTTACTGTTATGATCATATATAGAGCTAGGAAGAATATCTAAGTCATGTGAGGTATCATTTTTGAGTGAGCCTCTTGGGATCCCAATGTTCCACCACCAGTACTTTTGTATCTAGGAGTGGCCTTTCAGCATGATGCTTCATTGATGCATGGAAGGTTCATGGGTATAGATACAGGGTTTTGCTTGATCTATGCAGAAGGTTGGGGCTTCACATGGATGCCTAGGGATCCTTTGTGTCCCACAAATCAGTTGAAGGTGCTTCCAGGTGTTGGGTCATAGGTTGAAGTTTGCAATGGATAAGGGGGACCTTGGTAGCACAGTTCAAAGAGTTGTGATGGTAATTGGGTGGGGTAGCACCTTGTGTGAGTCATGTAAACACCTTAGGAAGCCTTAAATAGGAAAAAGGATGTGAGGAGAGCCAATTATTCATCATCCCTAGATCCCTTCTCTTCTTGGGATTTATGCATTATCACATATGGTAGAGATAATTGCAAAATCTGAGTTGGTTGAACTTGTCTTATCCTTCCAAAGTTGTTGGTGGCTGCATATAATGGTGAGTAGGGCTAGTGAGGGAGGAAGAGTCTGAGAGTCATTTGGACCATTTGTTGTTGTGGGGTGAAATGGAGTTTGGGTCACGGCGATGAGCTCCATGTCCTTGACTCTATTGAAACTTAGGAGTCATGTTCCAGTTGGACTCCCTCTTAGGTTTTATCTTTCATTTTTATTTTGATAAAAGTCCATACTCTATAGATAATTGTGAAAAACGTGTGGAACATCAAATTAATACCA
The DNA here is from genome assembly GCA_963693085.1 of Alisma plantago-aquatica. Taxonomy (NCBI): domain Eukaryota; kingdom Viridiplantae; phylum Streptophyta; class Magnoliopsida; order Alismatales; family Alismataceae; genus Alisma; species Alisma plantago-aquatica. The sequence goes on along the minus strand of OY856410.1, from coordinate 929,245,625 downwards.
AAATTTTGCATAATACTAGTGCTTTTATTATATATTATTTCTCCAAAGGTAAACCTTTAGCTCATCACCTAATTATCCAAAACTTAGCTTCCATGTATAATCTAGATAGTTACTTAATAAATTACCTAAATCACCGGATAATTGGGAATATCTTGGAATCTCATTTATAACCTCATTATATATTTATCATTCAATCATGCAATATTTATTTCTTCATTTTATATTTACAAGGACCCATATGTAAATCCTAATTGTCCCAATTGGGCTTGAACCGGGTTCCAAGGTCTATGGCTCATACCCTGGGCCTCTAAAGGGATGCAGAAGATTTATGATAATATTAATTATGAAGTTGAGGTTTTGAATCGATGTAATATCTCAATTGAAACCCCAATTGGATCATTTGATCAATATTACTTTATTTACTTAAATTATAGACTTACTCTAAGTCTAGGTCTTAGATCCATCATCCCAAATCAATCAAAGTCATATTATTGATCAGAACATTCTAATACTACTTTGATTGTCTTAAAGTGAAACAAAACAAATTAGAATTCATAATCATATGATCTAAATTTACCAAAATTTGATGATCTTAATCATCCCAAGTCTGTCTTTGATGCATCAGTGAAGAAGATGAATATGTAGTTTCCAAAGGGTAGGGTCAACATGGGGGCTGAGGTTAGCTTTTCCTTCAACTCATAGAATCGTGATTCACATAGATTGGACCAAACAAACTTCTCATGCTTTGAAGTGATCTTGGTGATGGGGAGAGTAGTATTTCAGAATTTTTTAAAGAATTGTCTATAATAATCAGCTAGTCTGAGGAAACTATGAAGTTTGGATGTTGGTGTTGGCCAATCATGAATAGTCACCACTTTGGAAGGCTCCACGGCAATAGTCCCTACATATATGATGTATCCAAGGAACATAACTTGGTCTATCCAAATCACACATTTCAAAAATTTCTCATAGAACTTCTGCTCTCTCAGGATATTAGACCTTGGTTTGGTGGGCATGTTGTTGTTCTAGGTCAGCTAAGAAGACTAAAATGTAATCAATTAACACTATAACAAAGCTATCAAGGAAGGGATAGATTACACTATTCATGAGGTTCAAAAACATACTTGAGGCAATGGATAACCCAAACAGCATGACTAAGAATTTTTAGTGGCTATAACGGGTTCAGAAAGTGGTTTTTAGTATGTATCCATTCCTAACTTGTAATTAGTGATACCCAAATCATAAATCATTCTATGAGAAGACATGGGAGGTTTTGATTTGATCAAACAGGTCATCTACTTGGGGTAGAGGGTACTTATTCTCATTTCTAGCTTGGTTTATCATTTGGTAATCAATGTGCATGTAGAGCAATTTGTCTGTTATCACAAATAGGACTAGGGCTCCCCAAGGGGATGTGTTGGGTCATATGAATACCTTGTCTAAGAGTTCCTCTAGTTTCTTCTTCATCTCAAGGAACTCATAGGAAGCCATTTTGTAAGGTTCCTTCAAAATTGGTTTTGTCCTGGGAGATAGCTCTATGGAGAATTCAACTTCTCCTTCTAGAGGTATGCTTGAAAAATCATTCGAGAACACATCAACATAGTCCCTGATGACCTCTATTTCCTATAGAGGGTGTTCCTTATGTTATGGATCAGTTATTACATCTAGGAATGCTAGACAACCTTTAGATATCATACTTTTCTATCTTCATGACCAATACATACTGAATGGTGGTGGCATCTTTCCTACCTCTAATGGTGAAAGGTTGATATCCTAGTCATTCTATTCTTAGTTTCATTTCCTAACTTGTAATTAGTGATACCCAAATCATAAATCATTCTATGAGAAGACATGGGAGGTTTTGATTTGATCAAACAGGTCATCTACTTGGGGTAGAGGGTACTTATTCGCATTTCTAGCTTGGTTTATCATTTGGTAATCAATGTGCATGTAGAGCAATTTGTCTGTTATCACAAATAGGACTAGGGCTCCCCAAGGGGATGTGTTGGGTCATATGAATACCTTGTCTAAGAGTTCCTCTAGTTTCTTCTTCATCTCAAGGAACTCATAGGAAGCCATTTTGTAAGGTTCCTTCAAAATTGGTTTTGTCCTGGGAGATAGCTCTATGGAGAATTCAACTTCTCCTTCTGGAGGTATGCTTGAAAAATCATTCGAGAACACATCAACATAGTCCCTGATGACCTCTATTTCCTATAGAGGTGTTCCTTATGTTATGGATCAGTTATTACATCTAGGAATGCTAGACAACCTTTAGATATCATACTTTTCTATCTTCATGACCAATACATACTGAATGGTGGTGGCATCTTTCCTACCTCTATTGGTGAAAGGTTGATATCCTAGTCATTCTATTCTTAGTTTCATTTCCCTACATTCTATTTTTGCATTATAATTATAGAGTTAGTCCATTCTTATCATGACATCAAAATCATTCATATGAAGAAGGATAAATTTGGTAGGAAGTTCATAACTTTGATATTTAATAGGGATGACAAGTGTTTTCAAAAAGGGTGAGAATATGCGGCCACTAGGTGTGGTGACCTCTAAAACATAACCTAAGTCCTTGAAATATAAACAAATCCTAGTTGTAAGATTTCAAGAAATAAAAGTATTGGTAGAACTAGATTCAAAAAATGTCTAACTGAATGGCTCATAATCTTGAGCATTCTTACATTTTATTCATGGTTCAAATCCTAACATGTAACTATATGGTAAAGGATAGAAAAACAAAATTCCAAGGGTGGTTACCTTCTATAAGTTGATCTGAACTGGCTTGAGCTTATTTGTTATCGATGGCAAAGACTCGGGCATGTTGACAGTCACCAACAGCTTGGGCCGCCACTATTTGAGATGTAGCTACGACTTGGGCCACCATAAGGCCAAACCTCTATGATGCAGGAAGATGACAATTGGACTGGAAGTGTCCCTCGTATTTACAGTGATATCACACCAATTTCTCTAAATTACATTTTTTAGAATGCCTCCTCTCACAGTTGTGGCATCTTAGGTGATATTTGTGGTTGTGAACTTCATTATGATGTTTTTGTCCTCCTCTGCCTCCACCCTTGCCATGCTTGTGGCCTTGTTCCTTCCTTCCATCATCTTTCAGAGTATAGACACCTTGAGTGAACCCTAAATACCCAATGGGTGGATTCTTGGAGGGCATGATGGTCTTCTTCATCTTCAATGCAAAGTCAAGTGTTGTGGTGAAGTTTGAGTGTTTGTTTTCCATAACATGGGGTTGTATTTGGGGGTGTAGATGCTCAATGAAGTGTTCCACTTGTTTCTCATTGACGAACATGTCAGGAAAGCATTCTAGGAGCCTAAACTTCTATGTGTAGTCTTCCACGGACATGTCACCTTGGTAGAGAAGCATTAATTGCTTCTCCTTATCCTTCTTAGAGGAGTTGGGGACAAACCTTGCAGTGAATATGGTGTGAAAATCCTCCTAGGACATCGGATCAATGACAAGGTCTCGGTCGGAGAGTTAATTTTCACACCGCATTTTTCCATCTCCCTCAAGAAGGTGGGTGATGAAGAGAGCCTTCTAGTTGGGTTGCACCTCTAGGATGTGGTAGCGATTCTCCACAGCAAGCATCCAGACATCTTCCTTGTTGACAACTTAAGTCTTGTCTTCTCCCTAGAACTTTCCTATATTCAGCTTGATGAAGTCAAGGATGGTGTCTCTGGATGAGGGCGGACAAGATGGAGTACACCATTATCATCTTTAGAAATCACTAATACATTTTTGGCCAGTAACGTCGTTGCCCATAGAGTCATTTTTATTAGAATAACTGACCTAATAGACTATTGCATCGGTTTTATCATAAAAACTGACCTTATACGTTTCCTATGGAAAACATTCACGTGATTTTGGCTCCGTGCCTCGAACTATAGCGTCGGTTATTCCAAATAACCGATGCTATAGGGTCAAACAAAAATGTGGGCACCGCTTTGGAACTAAAGGGTCGGTTTTTATGGATAACCGACCTTATAGATACTGACCTCAAGGGTCGGTTTTTTCAAATACCCGACCTTATAGATGGTCTATGAAATTTCAGGCACCACTTAGGTTGTAGTGTCAGTTTTCTCAAATAACCGACTTTATAGACCCGACTTGTAGCGTCAGTTTTGTTAGTTAACCGACGCTAAAGGTTGGGCTGATAACAAAATGTGAGATAGACCCGATCGACTTGTGTTTCATTTCATTTTGCTTGAAAGCACAGCGCTAGATACCCCCTCCTTCTCTATCGTTGTATCCAAGGAGCCCATCTATGTATCCTTCCAACGCCGTCGTCATGTCCAATGAGCCGAGTCGTGTTGTGGTTGTCGTGTCCAAGGAATCGAGCCGTGTTGTGCCACCGTCGAGCCGTGTTGTGCTTCCGCCGAGCCGTACGTGTTGTGCCGCCACCGCCAACTAAAGGTCGCAAGGTACATTTTATTAACTGAAAATCAGTCACAAGCTTCTCGGCTGTACGTGTTGTTCCACCGTCGAAGAGCTCTTCTCAGTTGGAAAGGAGAGGCGGGGCAGGTGGGGGCTGTTGTGGTTGGGGCTGGGGTCCAATGGTGGGTGGTGATGGGTGATGTGGTCGGGGCTGGGGTTGGCAGTGGGTATCGAAGGGTGTTGGTGGTAGTAGCACGATAGTGCCATAACCATGACCGTTTTTCTTCTTATTGTCATGTTGCGATTGAGGAGAGGTTTAGAGTGAATATATTTGTTAGATAGAACGGTCGTGCTGGGTAGCACGGTTGTGGTGGTTGTGGCTGAATGAATGTATTTGTTAGGTAGCACGGCCGTGCTATGGCTGTGGCTGAGTGAATGTATTTGTTAGGTAGCATGGCTGTGTTGGCTGAGTTGCTGAACTGCATTTGTTAAAATCTTCCTGCTCCTCTAATATTGATGTATATTGACCCTAATGCCTTACATTATAAGAGAATTGAATCGTGCATTTGTGTTTGTTGCAGGTGTTGTTGACTTGCATATATTTCTTCTTCATCCTTCAAGTGAGGTATAATATTCTCACTCTCCCAATGTGCCATTAGGCTTCATTTTGATTCAAATATTTAATACATGCGGTAGCACTTGGTACACATTCTATAAATATGAGGGTAGACATTATGTAGTCTCAGATTGACACTTTAGGGTTTATATATGAGAGCATCAAATGCATGATGTTTAACTTAATATATAAATATGACAATAATACATTTATGCATGTATCAACTTAGAAACTTGTTCAAAATTTACTCATAGGAGTAAATTTTGGATAGTCCCCAGTTTGGGACTGTTTTTGGATATTTAATCTCATTTAGGATGTAACTGTATAATGTATGTTTAGTTTTGAAGACAATTTTAGTAGTATTTCCTCATTTGTTCTCTGGGTACATATGTGAGTGGTTATTTACCATTTACATCGGTGTACTTGGAAAACTTAGGGGAAATGTTGCTGAAATTTTCTTCAAAACTAAGCATACATTATACAGTTACTAATGAGATTAAATATTCAAAAATGGGATAGGTGGTACACTTTAGTATAAAAGTAATTAACTTCCTATCAATAAAACTTACATCTTATAGTATCAATATTAAATGCTTAGTTTTATAATTAATTTTTTATGTGATATAGAAAATGGATCGAAGTTAGATGTCTATCAAGAACCGTTGTATTCCAGAGTTTGCCAAAGGTCTTGATGAACTTATCAGATTTGCTGAGGAACATAGGAAACTACCTACATATAGGTTCTATTGTCCATGTAGAAATTGTGGTAACAATTTGAAAGTTGATATTGCTAAGGAAATTAAGGATCATGTCATACACAATGGGATCATACAAGGTTATCATAAATGGTATTGGCATGGAGAGAAAATTAATAATGGATCAAAAAATGTCGATACTAATAGTTGTTACATAGAAGATATAGATAATGATGATAATTTCAATGATGAACCGATTTAGGATGACCCGATTCAGGATGATATGGTTGATAAGATGCTACGCAGTTGTCGAGACAATGTCATTGATCCACCTTCTTTATTTGCAAACATAGTCCATGATGCTGAAAAACCTTTATATAAGGGTTGTACTAAGTTCACGAGGTTGAGTGTTGTGATGCAATTATATACTCTTAAAGCTCAAAATCGGTGGAGCGATAAGAGTTTCACTTCATTGTTGTCTTTGTTAAAGGAAATTATTCCTGAAGGCAATGAGCTTCCAATTTCAACATATCAAGCAAAGAAAATAATGTGCCCAATGGGAATGGAGGCTAAGAAGATTCATGCATGTCCAAATGATTGTGTGTTGTTTCAGAAGGACTATAGTAATTTAATAAATTGTCCCAAATGTGGTGCGTCAAGGTATAAGACCACAAATTCAGCTAAGGCTAAAAATGGCTCTCCTGTCAAGGTGATGTGGTATCTACCAATAATACCACGATTTCAACGCTTATTTGCTAATAAAGAAGATGTGCAAATTTTGTCTTGGCATGGGGAGTTAAAGGCCAATGATGATGGCGTCCTACGACATACATCTGATTCACCACAATGGAAGAAAATTGATTTATTATACCCTCAATTTGGTAATGAACCAAGAAACTTAAGACTTGGACTCTATACAGATGGAATGAATCCCAATGGTATATTAAGCAGACAACATAGCACGTGGCCTGTTATGATTGTTATATACAATCTTCCTCCTTGGTTGTGTATGAAAAATAAGTATGTCATGTTGTCAATATTGATATCAGGGCCCAAGCAACCTAGAAATGATATTGATGTTTACCTTCAACCTCTAATAGATGACCTAATGAAACTATGGGAAGAAGGTATCATGACATATGATGCTTCACGTAAAGAGATCTTCAGTTTGTGTGCTATGTTGTTTTGCACAATTAATGACTTTCCAGCTTATGGAAATTTGTCTGGATATAGCACAAAAGTATACAAAGCATGTCCTGTTTGTGAGGAAAATATTGATTCAATCAGACTAAAACATGGTGGTAAAATCATATATCTTGGTCATCGGAGATTTCTCCCACCAGTGCATCCTTATCGAAGGCAACGCAAAACCTTTAATGGGTCAACTGAGGAACGAAGTGCTCCTAAACCAATACCAAAAAATGTTGTATATGATAGGGTGAAACATATTGTTAATGAATTTGGAAAGAGTTCAAGTAGTCATACACTCGCATGTGACAAATCTCTATACAAGAAGAGGTCAATATTTTGGGATCTTCCTTATTGGAGATCTTTGGCAATTAGACACTGCATTGACATCATGCATGTTGGAAAAAATATTTGTCATAGCATCATCGATACACTATTGAACATACCAGGAAAGATGAAAGATGGCATCAAATCTAGAAAAGATTTAAAATAATGGGTATAAGAAAAGAATTATCAATGGAGATCAGGGGTCGCCGCACATATTTACCACCAGCTTGTTACACTTTGTCAAAGAAGGAGAAAAAGACTTTTTGTGAGTGCTTGTATAATATTAAGGTTCCACAAAGATACTCTTCTAATATTCATAGATTGGTATCAATGAAGGATCTGAAGTTGATAGGTCTCAAATCTCACAATTTTCACACCTTAATGCAACAAATTTTACCTGTGGCTATTCGATCTATATTTCTGAAGCATGTAAGGTTTGCAATCACAAGACTCTGTTTCTTCTTCAATGAAATATGCAACAAAGTGATACATCTTGATACTCTCGATAAATTACAGAAAGATGTAATTGTTACCATGTGTCAGCTTGAAATGTACTTTCCTCCTTCATTTTTTTGATATCATGGTTCATCTTGTAGTACATATTACAAGGGAGGTGAAGATGTTGGGTCCAATTTTCTTACACTGGATGTATCCATTTGAACGCTACATGAGTGTTTTTAAAGGTGATGTTCGGAATCGTTATCGTCCTGAAGGGAGTATTGTTGAGGGTAACATGGCTAGGGAGGTGATGGACTTTTGCAATGATTTTTTGAATTGCAATTAAACTTCTAGCGATCTAAAAAATTCCCATCACACTGAATCTTATTGTGGCAAAGGAACTCTGGGAGGATGAGTGAAAGGAATTAGTCATGAGTTGTGGGAACAAGTGCATTTGTATATTTTACATAACATCGATGAAGTTAGTAGCTACATCACAGAACACAATGATCTTATCAAGAGAAATCATCTGTGATCCAGTTCAATGTGGCTTGCAAGAGAGCATAATCAAACATTTATTAGGTGCTTTGAAGAGAAAGTATTTAATCAACTATTTGAATCACCGAATAATGTTGTTGAGAACATAAAATGGCTCGCCTTTAAGACAAAAATGGATGTCATGTCATATGAAGGTTATGACATAAATAGATTTTCATACTACACAAAGCGTTAAGATGAAAGTAGTGTAGTTAAAAATAGTGGGGTCACTGTTCAAGCTTGTTTGTTGTATTTTGCTAGTGCCAAAGATAAAAGACCACGTGAATCTGAGATGTCATATTACGGCGTCATTGAGGAAATATGGGAAATGGACTATACAAATTTTTGAGTTCCTATCTTTAGGTGTAATTGGGTTGACAACAACAAAGGAGTTTTAGTGGATGAGTTGGGTTTCAAATTGGTGAATTTTGAAAATATTGGTGAGAAAGATGAGCCATTCATCATGGAAGACCAAGCAAAACAAGTATTCTATATTGATGACCTGGCAAATAAAAATTGGTCTGTCGTTCTTCATGGAAAAAGACAGTTTACTGTAGATCCTATAAATGAAGAAGAATACTATGAAAAGTATGATGATTCCAGTCCATTCTCAATTGGTTTTCCAAGTGTAAATGTTGAAGATAACACCGATGAATATTATAAATGTCAAGACCATACTGAAGGAATTTTCCTTGACTAACAACTCAACCAATACTAGAGGCATGTATTCTTTGAATTATTTATTTCATTATCATTCAAGCAAGTATACCTTGTCACTTGTGCTTTTATTATCACTTATTTTTTTATCATGTATACTTGCAAGCTCTAAAATGGCGAGTGAAGATGAACATTCTGAGCATGAGCATGAGCACCATGAGGATGGTAGTGGTGATGCTAAGAAAAGTAGAGATCCCACACTGATGTGTAGGCTACAGGAGCTCAGGGCTAAAGGGGACAAATTTCCAGTCCAGTTTGATATCACAGGAGCACCTGTTGGGGAACATGCTAGTGCTTTCAAGCATTACGTAGGGGCGACTGTGCGCAGTAAGGTGCCAATAGATATAGAAAATTGGCATGATGTTCCTAATGCCAAAAAAGACCTCATATGGAAAGATATATCTGTGAGTGGAAGTGATATTATTTTAATATGTTTTTTTATATATTGATTCTAATTTAGTTTGCTTGGAATTAATTGCTTTTCAAAACAACATTATTAATTGCTTCTTTTGTATGTATAGGGTGTTTTTCATCTAAATGAAAAAGATCACAAGAAAAGAGTGCTACAACATTGTGGTGTACGATGGAGGGGTTTTAAGACATATATCGCAAGGGAAATTATAGATAATCCTAAACAAAAGAAGAAAGCAACATATGTATATATTTTTATAGATCCTGAGGTGTGGGAAAGATTTGTTGCAGCTAGGAGATCGGAAGAGTTTCAGGTAATAAATATTGTGATGTATTGTATGAATCTTTAATTTTATACAATTAAGGAGGTGAATCTTTTTATACATGGTTGCCAAGTCTTATCTCATTTTAAATGATCAGGCTATCCACCAGGCTCAAAAGGAAAGACGGGCCAAAAATGTGCATGCCCATCGCTTGGGGCCCGGTGGTTATGCCTTTCGCCGCCAACTACAAGAGAAGCAATCCTCTTCTAGAGAAGAATCTAGTACAACTCAAGTTGAGCGTCCACCCCAACACTTGACATGGATTGATGCTAGAAAGAATCAAGCAGGTGAAATTGTCAACCTTGCAACTAAGGAGGTGGTACAAAAGATGGTAGGTTTATCCCAACTAAGTAAAGAGTAACTCTCACAAACTTAGATTTATTTATATTTAATTGATATTGTAATTTAATATTTTTATTAACTATGAATAGATTGATCTCCATGAGCAAAGGAAGGAAGGAAAGTTCATCCAAACTGGCCACATGGATGAACTATCAGTTGCTCTTGGTACGAAGGAGCATCCTGGCCGTGTTAGGGGATTAGGAGTTGGCATAGGATTCAAGTCTTATTTTGGCCCTTCGCAATCTAAAAGAGGTCGTGCAGGAGGTCTTACACAAGAGGAGGTTGAAGCATTAGTAGTACAAAAAGTATAAGAAATAATGTCTTCATTTCAGCCTACTCAACCTTCTCAACCTATTCATACTGTGCGTCTCTCAAGTGATGAGGTACAAGCCCATGCTACAGTTATAGAAGGTCATGGGAGCACTCCCAATGACCCACCACAACAATCTACAGTAAGTTTTTGTTATATATGTTGTGTTATTAGTATGATATATATATGATAATATATATAGTTGTAACAGGTATCTATTCTACTGCTTCTTATATAACCTATATTATTTCAATCTAGGTTGGTATGAACTGTAAACTTGTAGTGGAGGTTCTAGAATATAATGTTGTGGCAGCGGGCAAGGTGTACAACCTTGGTGGTACATTGCATTGCCAACAAATTACTGATGACATTTGCTATGTGTCCATCCATCTTGTGTATGACAGAATGGGGGACAAACCACTACCCATACCTAATCCTAAATATAGTACAGTTGAAGAAGCAGAGGGTGTTATGGTGGGTTAGCCTAGACACTTGGTTATCAATGACAAGGTATACTTGAATTCTACCATGTTTTTCATATTTGACTGTATATATGAACTCGTGTAATAGAAGTATGTAATTTAATTAATAGGTTTGCAAACCAAAAAGTAAAAATTCTACTAGTCGTCCTCCTATGCCCAAGCCATTTATTACTCCAGAATCCACATTCGATGAGTTGGGAAGTAAATGTAAATGTTTGTGTCGATACTTAGCCAACCAAAGCTCTGGACTACAAATGTTGATCAATTTAATAGAAGATGCAACTGGGAGGGACTTTGACAATTATATTTTTCTTGATGAGATTATAGAGTTGTTCCGTTATGATTGGCTGAATACTTCGATATTAGAAGTATGGATAAGATAAGGATCTATCAATATAGAAAATTCCAATACACATTTTTAGCTTATTTCTACATATGAAAATAATTACAAATGTTTTACATCCATTTATATACCGAGGCCACAAACTTTGATATAAAGAATGTTCGATTCTTAGTTCCTTCGGTCACTAGTCAGGTGGAGACACATATTGAGGAAGTGAGTGAGTACTTCTCTGATGCATTCAAATATTTTGCTACTGTGGAAAAGGAAATTATCCTAATTCCTTTTAACGTCCAGTAAGTATTATTATTCAATATAATTTTAATAATGAACAAATGTATTTATTTTAATGTTTGTTTTATTCTTACTCAGATCTAGACATTGGGAATTAGTGGTGATTGTCCCAAAATTGATGACTCTTTATTATCTTGACCCAATGGGAAAAACAACAAGGGGTCACAAACTGAAATTGCCAGCTATGGCGTAAGCATAAATATATTCAATGCTTCAACATGATATTTCTGTATAGAATTTCTATTTTACCAACTATCATTTAATTGATAGGGGTATAAAATCTTTTCGTGAAGGCGGAGGACAAATACCCACAAAATTAAAGACATTGACTTTGAAAAATGTCAAGGTAGCTACTTTGACAACTGCTTAGTCTTATATGTATTAATTTTCAACTCTTATATGTCAACTCTTATAGTCTTCTATTTATAGTAGTTACTAACATTAAGTATAATTCGTTATTTGTAGTGTCCTATAAAAAATAATGACTGGGCTTGTGGTTACTATGTAATGAAATATATGCAAGCTATTGTCAAACAAGCATCAAATGACATTCAGACTATAGATCAGGTAATAAAGAATAACATCATAAATTTACAAGTGAGTTGTAGTCGTTTTATAAAATATTAGCATGTGAATTTTCTGTTACAGATCTTTACAACTCAGCCTTACATATGTGAGGACTTAAATGAATTCCGAGAAGAGTGGTCAGGTGCTTTTCTAAATGAAGTCAATATAGCATTGGAATAAATATGTCAGTTACGTTCCATTTATGTATGTGGTTTCAGTACTCTTTCATATTTACTTTTGTATCTGACATTTAATATCATCTCAGACTTGCAATCTATCATTTTGTAAATTATGATGTGACTATGTGTACTCGACTCAATATATGAATCATTTTTGTTATGAATGTGTGGTTTGGAATGGTGATGGTTGAGCAGCAATGCTCCCCTCTCCCATATCTTATTCTTGTTCTTCTGTTTTGTTTTGTTCAGTTTCTATAGAAATTTTAAAAAAAATCGACCCTATAGCGTCGGTTTTCTTAAAAAAACTGACATTATAGGTGTCTTGGCCATTCTGCGTAGAACGGGTGTGCTGCATAAAACGGTCGTGTTGGGATGAGGTAGAACGGTCGTGTTGAGATACAGTAGAACGGTCGTGCCATGTAGCACGGCCGTGCTAATATAGACCAACACGGCCGTGCTAGGTGGCACGGCCGTTCTATTATATTCCACGACTCTATTGAGTTGGTTTTTTAGAGTCGGTTATTTAGTAAAAAAAACGTCCTTAGAAATAATCTTTAGAGTCAGTTATTTATTAAAAAAAACTGACGTTATAGGGTTTAGGTACAATTTCATTTCTCATTTGGGTTTAGTTTTTGAGAGCCTATAGGGTCAGTTTTTACTATACAAGTTTTGGGTTAAAAAAACTGACGCTATAGAGCAATTTCTGTAGCGACGGCCACTTAGGCATCGGCTGAAAAGTGATGCTATAGGCTTAAAAAAATCGATGCTATAGACCATTTTTGTACTAGTGAATGTCTCTAAGGGAAAGGGAACTGAGGGCATTGGTCATTGTCTTTTAGTTATCTCGTCAGAGCATCTCAGGGGTCTTGATTAGTGCTTGCTCGGGTGTAGGGTTAAGATACTCAGCATGCTCGGATGCAATAGCACACTTGGAACTATTAGTAGGTTTGGGGTTATCCTCGAACATTGGTCCATTTTCTAGGTTAGGAACATCTTCTAGACATGGGCCTACAAGGGGGTTGGGGATGTTCTTTGGGTTGGAACCTCCCTCGTTGAAGGTCTCCTCTAGCCTCTTCTACTTCTGAGAGGATTCTTCGTCTATGGTTATCCTCTTCTTCTCAAGGGAAAATTTCTTCTTATAGAAACTCTTCCTCTCACGGTCATCCTATGGAGAGTCATTGGTCATCACAGTGGTCTTGATGTGGGTCATGCTATGTTACATAAATACTTTATCTTAGTTATTTGTTTGAGGCAATTAAAGCATCATAATTTATGTCTATGATATCTTTGTTATGTGTTATTTATTATTTGGTAATATATTTGTCAACCCTAAATGTCAAAATCCTAATTTAGGGAAGAGGTAGAGAGAAATTTCTAATGGGTTCTTAGGGTTTCATGAAGGAAGCATGGGGTGAATAAGGAGACAAATATGATATGAGAAAAACCTAGAAGTATTTTATTTCAACCAAAACCTTAGGCCTTGGCTAGGTGGGATTCACGAAGGCACGGGAGTCCTTGTAAGAAAACTAATGGTGTAGAGGAAAATATTACCAATCCTCTAGTTGTGATCTTTTCTAGACACCATTGCCCTCAGATAAGCTCTGATTTTTTCTTTCTTCTCTAAGGAATTCCTTAAAATTAGTAACTATTAAGGATTAAATGATAAACATGGGTTTTGATACCAAATGTAATGACCCCCTCCCCATTTTATCCCAAATTAGGGGTGACCGAGAGGGCAAGGTCCACTATAGGCATTCTAGGATACAGGTTTAGAAAATAACCAATAATAATTTATAATTTCAACAAATGGAAAAGAGTGTTGTACAATATGAAGATAAAGCACCTCAAAGGAGTTACATGTATAGTGAAAAGGGAAACCATGCTTTAAAGGAAAAATAAACTATCTATTTAATCCTCCAATACTCTTTATCCATATGTTCTTTCATTACCAGCTATGTCCATGTCTTTAAATAGTATGCAAATTAATATAAAATTCTAGAAAACATATATGTGTACCAATGTATCTCTATATTGTATATATGGTGCAACCAAAATGTGTGCAAGTAGGTGTAACAATTTAATCAAGTATATCAAAAAAATTATTAGATAAATGAACTTACATTTTCTTTATAACCTTCTAACCCATAGTCTCCCTGTCTTATTGGGTACATTTTCCCCTTATTCCATCATTGTAATTCCAATGGTTTGGTCCAGCATTGTACTCATGGTGACAATTGATCATCAAACTTTGTCACATGTACATCTAAAATGTCAGTAACTTCCTCCATGATTTATACTTAGTTTTCTGGGAGTATTATCTCCTTCAACTACCCCTTAAATATTGCATAATGGGTTCAAGATATTATGTTTATACAGGAAATACACATAGGGCCTTATAAATTGCAAGAAGTAAATAAACATCCAGTAATTTTATTACAATACATCATGAAACTTTGCAAAACAACGAGGTTGATAAGTGAGGGGAATCATAATCAACCACGTACCTTTCTTCAAGAATGACTTTGATCCAAGCACATATGTCCAATTTATCTACCAATCAATCAACTTGTAATTATTGTTTAACACCCAAGTATTATTTTTATGATCTAAATATAACATCTACATTTGACTTGGGTCCTAGATTGGGGTTTTGTGTTGAATTAGGGTTTTGGATCGAATTAGGGTTACATTAGGCTAATATGTCACAAACCTCAATTCCCACATATTAAGGCTCTAAGGTTTAGAAAAATTCTAATTTGATATCATATGAAACCCTAAATCTTGGATTAGCTCTAATTATCAATTTTCATCAAATTAGATTATATTTCACATATCAATATTAACTAAGCATGATTTGAACATTTATTCCATGAATTTAGGGTTTATATGCATTTAATATCATCAAAGTACGCATTACATAAAGTAGTCAAGCACGGTGTCCCCCAATAAAGGGACTCGAGTTCAAATCTCAGCTATCACCTTGATTTTCCACCGTCCCGGATGTTTGGCCTCCATCACGGGCATGGGAGAGGGGGAGAAAATGCCTCTCTTAATCACATACATATACTTTTAGAATGTGAGATACATCAGGCCTTGAAACCTATTTTATTGGATTCAACCTATTTTTAAAACATTTTCATGTAAATTGATATATATGCTATTGTCAGAGTTACCATATAATTTCTATATTTTTTACAAATAAATGTGGAATTAGACAAGCAGGGGCGGTCACTTTATGTGGATATTTATATATCCACATGTGACATAGATAGATTTAAATCATAGGGAAAAGATCTATTTTCCTATTATAATGTGTCATTTATGTAACATGGATGGGGCAAAACTATTCCATCCCCCTGGGATTGTCCCTCCTATGCCATCCCAAGCAAGCAGTCTACCATGGGATCAATTCATGGTTGACTTTGTTGTTGGGCACTTTGCAACTTGGTTGAGGGTCCAATGACCCTTGCCAGGTCATGTCGAAGCTAGTCAGACAAAGAATGGTGGTAGAGATAGTTTGGAGATGATAGTAAGGGTCTAAGAATGACATTGAAACAGTGAAAGGTAAGGAGGAGATATACCTCAATTCAGTGGGTTCTAAGGCTTTTGATCTACTAGGCTTCTCCAATTCGATTCAAGTTCTTGCCAAGTGTTTTGCTTACCTGGGGTAGTATCGACATTGATCTTCTACAACCCAAGACTAATTCTCTATATGGTATCATCATTGGCGGCTTTGGTTTTACAATGGAGGATCCAAACCCTCACATAAACCCATCACCAAGCTCCCAATCAGGTTAATTGGCCCTAAGTGCTCTGGAGCATTGGGATGATAGTGGAGTTCATTGGAGATGGAGAAGGTGTAGGAAGAGGTAACAGGGATAGTTGGAATCCAATTAAAGGTTTCTCTGAATGTGTGAGGGTGTGAGGAAGCTAATGGTTCCCTTTATATAGGAGGGGTAGCATGTGGTAGTGATAAGTTTAACCCTACTCCCTAGTTGAGCGATGGTTTGGGCATTATAACCTCAAGTAATGAAATGGGAGTTCTTATCTCATTAGACCCACAATCCTCTCTTGATTCTAATGGGACTGGTTTGGCGGAAATGGTTTATTGATGAGGGAGTTTGGGTTAGAGGTGAGAGTTTGAGTCTCGCAGAACTCAAACTAGGAGGTAGTGATGATTGTCCAACATCAAATATTCATCTGATGGGTCTAGTTGATATTTTTTTTTTTACATATTGAATAGCTACTTACTCAAATACAGGTTACACCCATATTATGTTTGATTCTATTTAAATCTTGACTATACAAGTCTGAGATCTCCTTTGGGGGTCGTTGATAGTAGCGGCAGTGGTCTTTGTTTTGTAGTTGTAACTTTGCTAGGCTATCCGCTAGCCCGTTACAAGTTCTCCTCTTGAAGCAAATTTTGACAGTTGGCCTAGCTTTCTTCCTAATCTTCGCAAGCCATGACGCAAACCTGGGCCAAGCGTCGTCGTCTTCCTTGATCAAGCGCACAGCTTCACTGCAATCCGATTCCAGAATCGCAACCGGCCAGTTGTTTAGTTCAACCTGTTCCAGGGCTAATAAAATACCAGCAAGCTCAGCCTCCGTTGCAACAGATGTTTCTATCGGCATGCCCCATGCCCCGACCCACTCTCCAGCATGATTCCTAGCAATGGCAGCTATCGCTGCTCCCCTTATTGTAACAGCTGCATCCACATTAAGCTTAATAGTACCCCTTGGTGGTGGTGTCCATGCCTCCTTCCTATCGTGTGCAGGTTCATGGGTAGTGGCCGCCCAAGCCAATTTATGTAATCGAATGTCTTTCCTAATGCTCGCCCGAGTGTGTTCCTTGCTTAGGATGTTCCCGTCCATTATGTTGCTGTTTCGTGCATACCACAGACCATGACAAATCAACCAGAACTGCTCTTCTTGAAGACCAGCGTCCTTGACAGCCGTTTTGCGCCACGCCTCGACATTTCTTGCTGCAAAGAAATGTTGTTGTTTGGATGGAGGGATGTGTTCCTGCCACACGAATCTAGAGACGCTGCAGTCTCGCAAGGCGTGGATAAGAGATTCGTCTTCTACCTCGCATCTAGGGCACGCACTCACCTCCGTCATGTGCCTATATTTCCTCCTGACGTTTGTGAGCAACGCGTCTTGTCGGGCAAGCCAAGCAAACGTTTTAACTCTACCCGCCATTCATAGCGTCCACAGGGATTCCCATTTGCCCAGCAACACTACTTCCTTCTGTCTTCGGATCAGCTCGTAGGCTGAGCTAGTGGTGAAGCCCCCATTACCCGTGTGATTCCAGCAGCAACGATCCAGCAAGTCCCCTGCTAGAGGTGTATGGACCTGGAGAATTTGTTGAACAACATCATCCTCAAACCAATCCTGCAGAAAAGCAAGGTCCCATCGCCCCTCCTCAATGACCATGGAACAAACGTTCATATCAGAAAGTTCGTTAGGAACAGGTTTCTTGGCTACCTCCCTTAGCTTCAGGTTTTCATTCACCCAGAAATCATCCCACATGTTCACTGCCGTGCCGCTCAAAGGGATCATTTTGGAATGGTCCTTTATGAACGGAATTGCATCTGCACACGCTCTCCCTAGTCTCGACAAGGTTCCCTCCCTTCCTACGCTGCATCTACTTAGTTTCTGCCTCATTACTCTACACCAACTAGTCTGCCTTCCGGACATAATGTCCCAGGCATGTTTAGACAGAAGAGCTTGATTCCAGTCCCGCATCATTTTAATCCCCAGACCTCCCTTGCTCTTCGAGCTAGTGACCTTCTCCCACGACACCAGAGAGACCGACCTGCTTCTACTACCTCCCCATAGGAATTTCCGTATAATACTATCCAGCCTATCACAGAGAGATAACGGGAGGACTGCTGTCTGCATAGCATAAGTAGGCACTGCAGTAAGGGTAGATTTAGCGAGGCATTGTCTTCTTGAGAGAGATAAACTCCTTGCTGCCCAGGCACTCACTTTGCCTTCCACCTTCTCAACTATATCTGCATAGGTGTTCTTCGTCACTCTAGAGTGAATTACAGGAACCCCAAGATAGCGTCCAAGATCTTTTGTAACAAGGAATTGGCAAATACGCTGGATCTGTCTTTGAGTCGAATCCGGAACACTAGGCGAGAAGAATATCCTAGATTTTGCAGCAGAAATAGATTGTCCCGACTTCTTTTCAAAAACTTTAAAACATTGCAGTATACATTTTATTTGTTCCTTGGTCGCCTGGGCAAAAAGAATTAGATCGTCTGCGAAACATACATGAGCAACAGATATACCCGATCTGCCGATCTTAATAGGTCGCCATTTCCCACTACAGACCCGTTCCTGGATCATCTGGCTCAGCCGTTCGATGCAAAGAACAAACAAATAAGGAGACATTGGATCTCCTTGCCGCAGTCCACGACTTGTTTTGAAAGGCCTAGCCATCTTTCCATTCCATATCAGTGAGGTATCACCGCCCGATATTGAATTCATAATGTATTTTTTGATGGCTACCGGTATTCCAACTTGGTCCAGGGTGTCTTGAATAAATCTCCAAGACATTTGATCATACGCTTTCGTTAAATCAATTTTGATCGCCATGGTTTTCGCTCCTTTTGGGTTCTTCATACCATGTATGATTTCCTGAACCAAAGCAATGTTGTCTGTAATCCGGCGCCCAGGCACAAAACTGCTTTGCTCTTCGGATATCCAGTTCGGAATATGTTTTTTAAGCCTTTCAACCACAATTTTAGACGCTAACTTCAGCATTATATTGTTTAATGATATGGGGCGCAGCTGTTCGCATCTCTCTGGATTGGGACATTTGGGTATTAGGATAATAGATGCGTTGCAAACCTCCTCTGGAAGGGTCCCCCCTTGAAGCATACTCTGAATCGATTGAGTGACTGAGTTCCCAACTGTATTCCAGTTGTGTTGTAGGAATTCCGCGTTTATACCATCGGGCCCAGCTGCTTTGCACGGCTGCATCTTGTTCAGCACCTCTTGGACTTCGGCAGATGTTGGAGCTTCAGCAATCCTAGTAGCTTCCTCACCACTGAGTTGTTTGAACTTTCCTGGGATCTCTTCTTCAAGGCTGCGATTGCTGGGATGACAGTTCTCAGGTGGTGCGGTCAGCACCTTCTCAAAGTGGGAAGTAACCATCAGCATGATCTCGTTTTCGTCAGTGATCCAGCTGCCCTGGTGGTCTTTCAAAGCCAAAATAGTGTTGGTTCGCTTGCGTTGCTTCACCCAGGCTTGGTAGAAGCGAGTGTTATTGTCTCCATTGCGTAGCCAGTTTATATGTGATTTTTTCTTCCAATCCTCCTCTTCCTCGTTGGTGATGACCTGCAGCTCAGCTTGCATATTAGAGCATAAAGAATCAGTAATGGGGTCATACCGATCAGCAAGCAATCTTTGGAGAGTGTTGATGTTGCGGACTAGACGATTCTTCTCCTTTGATCTCTCTTTCTTCTTTTCCTTCTCCCAGTTGATGATGTGGTGTCTTGCCGCATTGAGGGATGAGTAAAAATCTGCTGTGTTATCCCACTTGGATTCCAGCATGTCTTTGAACTCCTTCTCCTTATTCCAGTTGTTTTTAGTGATGAAACGATGGGGCCTTCTTTCCTCCTTCTTCATCCGAAGCAGCAGAGGGCAGTGATCAGAAGAAATCCTGGTTAGATGTATTAATTGAACAGATGGAAAAGAATTGATGAACTCCAGATTTGCAACGGCCCTATCCAGCCTTTCTTGCAGCATTCCATGCTTATAGGTGAACCTTATCCCTGAAAACCCCAAATCAGATAAACCGGCTTCCATAAGTGTTTCTTTGAAAGTCCTGGCTTCTCGATAGTTATACCAACTGCTCCCTACCTTCTCAGCAGGTGAGAGTGTTGTATTGAAATCACCGAGTACAGCCCATGGTTCCTTTATGCTTCTACTCAACGTTATGATATGTTTCCATAGGAGTTGACGGACAGCAAGGTGAGGACTGGCATATATGAAAGTCACCACCATACTGTCATTAAATCTACAAGTGACAAACTGTCTATGGCAGCAAAGGATCTGAACTTTCAGATGATCGTCCTTCCAGCAAACCCATATCCCCCCAGCAAACCCCCTTGCCTCCACGCGATAAGAGAATTTGAAACCCAGATGTTTTATAGTTTTTACAGCTTTAGTTTCGCTTATTCGCGGTTCCAGCACAGCTACTACATCAGGTCTGTGTTCCCTCATAAACTCCTTAAGAGTTGAGCACCTGTCCTTATTACCTATCCCCCTGACGTTCCAGCACAGCAAGTTCATGGTGGTTCTAGCTTATAAGATAACTGCTTACTCTCTTAGACGTAACTCGGATAAGTTAGCAGAGGCTTGCGTTAGCGGCCGTGTTCTCTACAGTCCTCTCAGCCTGCGGCGACTCCCTCCTACTGTCATTCTCACCAGCAGGATTGTCCCCTTTCTCCACACTATCGATAATAGCTTCAGCCAAGCGGGCACTTCTTCGCTTGCCGACTTCTGTGTCTGGCGGTTTGCGTCTTCTCTTTGTCGATGAGCCACTAGATGCTCCATCTCTCCGAGGCTGTAGGTTTTTTGCTTTGTTAGTGACCCCTTTTCCGATCTTAGTTCTTTTGAGACGAGTTGTCATTGGTGTCTTTTCCACTCGTGTGTTCTTGTTCCCCTCATTTTCTTTTCCTTCAGCAGCAGTGGTAATGACCGGCTCTTCTTCCATGTCCTCAACATTTATAACTTCGTCTACATCTGGGGTAGCTACTTTGTGATGTTCTTCGCTTTTGTCTCCTGTCTTCCTTGCTGTGTTCTTCGTCAGTTTGTTGCCTACCGTATTAGATATGTCACCCAAAGCCTTCCTATTATTTTCCCCAGCAGCATGTTCCCCCCCTCGGATGCTCAGTGGTCACCTTCTTCTTTCTCCAGATTTTTGCTGTTCTGTGGATGCTGTGTTGCTGATCAGTAACTTGGGTTGACTCAACCTCTGCTCTCTGTGATACATCGCCTTCCTCCTCTTGAAGACCTTCAAATCTATTCGTGTGGACCTCCTTTGCCGCCTCTTGTATTCTGTGGTGTCTTCTTCTGCCTCCTTTCATCTTCTGCGTTTGCCATCCTCCTGTATCGTTCACAGTGTTGGCACCATCCCTACTTGTTCTGTTAGATTCAGTCTGTATTTCCTGGCCCTCCACATCAGTCTCCTTTTGAGGGCAATCTTTTGAAACGTGTCCCTCCAGTCCGCATTTGGCACATGCCCATGGGAATCCTTCATAAACAACTTCGTATTGCCTGCCATTTATAAGAATGAAACTCGCCAATTCCTTGTTTGTATTTATTTCTATCGCCAATCTAGCGAATCTACTCCTCGATCTGTTCTCTGTGTAGCTATCTACCTTGACTAGGTTCCCCAAAGCCATGCCGATATATTCAAACATTGTTTCCACATACAAGTGCAAAGGAAGATTCATTATACGTACCCAGGTTACTATGTAGTCTGGGAATGCTTCAGTCGGTTGGAAGAGGGGGTACCAGGCCCATACAATAACATTGCATCCGAATAGCTTCCAAGGTCCTCCAGTAAGGTCTGTCTCGTAATCATGCTTACACGACATCTGCAATACGAAGTGTCCGTGTTCCAATTCGAACATATTGAACCTACCTTTAATTCTCCACAGAAGTTTCAGTTTGTCCCTCAGGGTCATATACCCTATCTCTGTTCCAAGCATCCGCACGACCACTGCATATCTCCACGGACGAGCTAGGTCCTCCTCTGCATCTGGGTCTACGTTGATGCTCGGGACTCCTTCATCATCAGACAGGGATACTGCTCCCAGTGGTAGATTATTTTCAAACAGGTTTTCCAAGAAGAACTCCTCCTGCACCGATGGGTTGCCGCTACTAGGAATTGTCTTCGAGCTCACGACATCTGCGAACGAAACAGTTCTTTCTGCCATTCCGGCTGCGCTGGCTGGGATCTTATCTCCGTGGGGTTGTTCATCCATTGTTCCTTGAGAGCTTGCGTCTAGGGTAGCGTGATCGACGTTCATAGTTGCGGTTCCTCTCATGCCCGCCACCGTGAACGTCAATCCTATCTCCGGTACGCTATGGGTACTTCTTCCTCGTCTAGATTCCTCCCTTCGGAGTATCTCTTGCATCGGGCTACAGCCCTCGTTCTCCTTCGAGACAGATTCTTTCTCCTTCGGATCCAACTCTCTACCATCGCTGTGATCTCCCTGAGATCCGTGGTCACTACGATCGCCAACTCCCCCGGTCGCCCTTCTCCCCCCGCACGCGCTTCCCAACCCTAGCGCCGCCATCGAGTCGGTCCTCTTATTGTCTATCCATTTCCGGTCTAGTTGATATTTTTGTCTTTAGCCATGTAGCTAATTTTGATTATATTCTATTTATTAGGATAATGTCCACCTAATTCCAATATTTAGAAAATCATAGAAGTTTCTAGAAAAACTCCAAATGACCCCAAATATTGAGGGAATCTCTATCTCAACATTATCTAGCCTTGTGCAAAGGTTGATGATAAAATATGAAAGTTAAATATATTTTCCTTTCCTTCTAAGTAAATGCTTACCTTGATTACTTAAGTCCCATATATGCTTATCATTACTCAAACTTGACAATTATCTTATTTAGGTACTTTTCCATGTTGAGCTATAGGTGGCTCCCAACTAAAGCTTGTTGATTTCCCTCAACTTGATATCCAAGTATACTTGGGTATCATCATGTATTATATATTCAATTGTTTGATATTTTGGGAATTTTCTAGATTAGTGGAACTTTAATCATTTATTTAATCGCCAAACATTAATATTTTATTGAAAACAGCCAAACACATGAAATTATTTTGATCTATAGAATTTTAATTCACAAACCAAAATGGATAAACAAAGGCATAGAAATCCAGGGTTCCAATATCACCCTATTTAATACTTTATTTTCGTACAAGTAAATCACATGTGTGACAATCCAAGTTGTAACAAGAGGTCCTCATTTATGAGCAAGATCATTTATTTTTAATAATTACATGATTGTTTTCTTGTATATTTATTGCAATGATATAATTCAATTGTGATAATCATGATTGGAATAGTTTCAGAAAGATGGGAAATAAAAATTAGAATCTAACTTTACAGTAATTAAATAGATGTCTTTTCCTAGAAGGAAATTGCATTATGCATACTTACTAGAAAATTAAAATGAAAATATGTATATAAATAAATATATATTAGATATACTTCTATCATGAGTGGGTGATCTTTAAAGGGTCATAAATACCAAATATAGTAACACAGTTTATATTAGAAGAATATTTTTAAATAATACCAAAAATAGTTTTAATAATCCACTAAACAATATTAAAACAAAAATTAGTGTCAGTTTACTTTGTTTAGGTAATTTTCATTTCCATAATAAAATACACAAGAAAGGATAAAATATTAGGATATAAGGAGATATTGTTGTTTTAAGTCAGACTTTATTTTCCTAAAGATCCTCCTATCACGCTAAATTGTATATCCTTAAAAGGAAACTAGTAGAACAACAACCCCTAACTTTCCTTCTTAGTTTTATTACATATATGTCATCTCCTCTCTCTTTGAGATTTTAAACTCAATTGGTTCCCTCTTAGATTATGTGCGGGAATAAATCTTATTGCTTCCAAAATTCAAATGATAAAGAAACCCACAAATCATTCTTTTTGTGGTTTTTGGTCCCCAAAACTAGAGATGTCCTTGTTAACTTCCCTATAAAACCAAAACTACATGAGCATCAAAGGCCTTCTAGAAATACATAGATACATTCCTCTAAACATGTCGCTTGTGCTTCATCTAATCCATCTACCTTCATAGGGAATGTGTTTAATTTTTGTGTCCTCAAGTTCCATTATGATACCTTAGCTAGGAGACTTCCTCACAATCATGAGAATTTTTTTCCTTTTTGGGACTTGAGTTGATGAAAGGAGTGCCCCCTACTCTACTTAGATATATCAAATCTTAAAGGCATGGGGGCTTGTTCTTGGAAAGTTGTAGTTGTATGTTGGGTTATGGTGAGTTTAACGGGAGTTTTGATGTCACCCTAACCATGGTATTAATAATGCAATTGATATTTAGGCTTTCAACTAAGGTATTTGCATCTTCCTAATTTATCTGGGCATTACTAATGTGATTGCTTAATTATTTCTCATATGAGGCAAATCTTAAATAATCTATGTTTAGTATTGAATCCTTTTGAGAATTCTATTTTCTTGATATTACTTCCCAAATTTGATACTTAATCCATGAGATCTTATGAATGACGTCCTCTGAAGTAATTGTATTAAATATTTGGATGATCTCTTCCTATCTACTTGAACTAAATTGATGTTGACTAAACATGTTTCTTGCCTTTATGTTTTTTCATGTACAATAGACTAAGCTTATTTAGAGTAGTAGTACATATGTACTATCATAGTATTTGGATGCACCTTTCCATTTTGAATGTACCTTTTCACTTGTAATATAGGTATGTACATGTATGTATGTATGTATGTATGTATGTATGTATGTATGTATGTATGTATGTATGTATGTGTGTGTGTGTGTGTGTATATATATATATATATATATATATATATGCACACATATATATACATATTGGGTGCATCTTTTAGCATGGGGTGTGCCTTTTTGCATATGGTATGCCTTTATACCTGACTTAGGCTTGAGTTTTTATGGGTCCCAACCCTACTTAAATTAAATTATTTTGTTTGATTTACATGTACTAAGTATGCTTTTGTTAATGTTGTGGTGTAATTGGTATGGTAGAAATTATTTCTATTCTTTTTGATAGATGCTTCATCTATTGACATGTTAATTCTTTTTGAACTTTTATCTTTGAACATCCTCTTATCAAAATCTCCTAAAATTGATATATCATTGCTCGAAGTAATGCCCAGTTGCTAATACACTACATATGCTCAATGTTACGTTGACGTACTTTTCTTTGTTTGTTTCCACTTTGGGTGTTGCTTTTAACCCACCCATATCTTGAACATGCGGAGGACCAGGGAGTGGAGGCGTCGACTAGGACTAGCTTCAGCAAGACTTCTAAGATGGATAGGTTTCCCATTACAAACTAATCATGCTTGACTAGATTTCTTATCTTGTTGGATGCCCTTTGTGGACCCATTGTTGAACTTAGAAAAAAAAAATTATAATAGTTATTTTTACCTTTCCAATGCTACAATACTATATTTTTACCAATATATTTAAGAAAATATTATGCACCCCTTTATTTGAGAATTTTTATGTTATGATTGTGGATGAATGGGGTTGCATGCATATATTTTCTTAAATGAAGTAGTAGTTCCCCTCTCAGATACCACTCCTTACAATTAAGTTTTAGTCTGAGAATGGCTAATAAATGTTATATGAACTGCTATTTTAAATAAACTAGAATCTATGATTGGAATGGGAAATATAACCTTGTGTGTGTGTGTGTGATAATAGCATTGATGGGTTTCTGGGAAGAAATCCTCTTTAAGCGGTGGAGTGTTATAACGTACTGGATTTTAGGTTCATAGGTTAACACCCCCCAATCCTTAGGCCTAATTTTAATCATATTAGTAGTGATCTCTTTTCCCTTAAATTAGATCAAGCAAGAATAATTGAAACCAGGAAGAGATATATTCAACAAATTACCTTTTATACATGGTTGATGGTAAACTAATTAATTAATTTTTCAATTTGGAATTCATTAGAAAAAATTACCACTTAAATTTGTCTTGATCCTAATTTGTCCATCTAGAAGCACCTTAAGTTTCATCAATGAAATGTATATGATAAATATGACAAAAAGTATCGAATTTATTAATAAGTGCATTAGATCTGTTTATTGAATTCTAACTTAAAACTAATGAAATAAAATATCCAACATTTCAAAAAATGAAGTACGTATTAAAATTAAATTTTTCACATCTTTCTTAGGTAACATGCCAAATCTTAGGACAATCAGACTTCATTTGACCATTCTATTAATGATTCAATATCCTAATTGTAACACACATTAATAAAAGCAATAGCCACATTTAACTACCACTTTCCATCCCTTCCTTTTTTCTTGTGTAACGTCTCTCACATGTGGCCTTCACCCACTTGCCCTAGATAGAAAGATTGGCTGAAATAGTCATCATTCCTCTTCCTTCCTACCTCTCCCTCTCCTCTTCTCTCTACACTATATTATACCCTAATATCTCCCTTCCACAGTCAATTAGTAAACCCTAGATTCCTTATATCTCCCTCCTCCTCATATCCTATAAGCGGAAGAGAGAAGCTTCCACTTCCAAGCACACCAGCCAAAAATAGTGATGTAGGCCCTCATAGGATAAGTTTGGGTTGGAGTGGCACCATTACCAACATTTCCCATCTACAGGCCCACAACCATGATGACAAACATCAGCCACCATATGCAGCAATTGTTCTCGTCATCCTCTTTTAGTGTGTTGCTACTAGAAACTTCAGTGAATGTGACACTACGAGCACATTGACTAGCATGTAGCCTCCCCAATCCACTTGTGCCCAGCCTCCATGGCCGCAAGAAACCTAATCACCCATGTATGACGTTGTTCCATCCACTCACACATGCCACTTACCCATAGTTCTCATTTAGTGAGGCCATCTAGAATTACAGACACCCGTCTCTATGGTCTCCTTGTTGCAAACCAAACTGCTCCAATGATCTCAAATCTAGACACCTACTCATCCTTAACCCTGATCATGGAGACTAATCATAAAGAAGAGCATGGAAGATCAATGTTTTTTCTATATGACTTGTAGGTGAGTTCCTACTTCCTATATTTTTTTTTACAATTTAGATCTTAGAACTCATAACATGTGCAAAACTTATTCAGAATATAACTAACATTAATCATCATGATAAATTAAATAATTATTAAAATATGTGATCAATTTACTTCATCCTAATACATATGTAAACATCTAATACATATAAACATGTTTGTGTGTTATAATTGGTCTATATGGGATATATAATTTTATATAGAATGCCAAAATATCAAATATAGTGTAGATGATATCCTATATTCAAGATATCAAACTTTTATATCATAATAATATAGACATCTTAATCAACTTTCTTAATATCATTATGTTATGACACGTAATATCATGCCAGCACTAGTACTTAATAACTTTGTAGTTTATCATTTTTGGAAATAACTATCACGCATATATTATGTATAAGATCACATAAGGAAGAGAACATATTAGGGTCAATTGTGGACATGATGATAATCTAACCTAGTTGATACACACCTTAGTATTGATGTTTATGAACTAAAAAACCTATATGCACATGTCTAAGCGATGATAATAGGAAGTACTTTATCTATGTTTTCCTTACATTAAATGGTAACAAGGAGGATGAGAATATATTGTATTGTGCTTTAGCGCTATATATGAGGATGATTTTCTATTCTAAAAAAATGACACTATAATATATGGGAGTTTAGGTCATATTTGAATATACTTCGGCTCAGATAACCATATGGAATATACTAGTATTCATATACATATGAAGATACAAGTATGGGAGTATGACTAATATATAGAGAGATATGTCATTTAAACTATAGATATTCCAAGTAAGGGTATTTGGATAAATAATACTAATATCATCCCTCACCATCTATCGGTATTTCCAAGATTTAAAAAACATTAACCCCACATTAGGTAACCAATAATGGGTTTAGTTATGCTCATGTTCATGATTTGGCACTTATATACTAATGGGTGTATAAAACACTATTACATTGAGAAGGGAAGACTGTGTATTTCACCCATAGAGATAGGTTATAGTGAAGATTGGTTACATGTAGTCTCTATTTCAAATTTAGGCAGTTATTACTTTGATATACATTTTCTATAACGAGACATCGTTACTTCTTATTTTAAGTCACATGTTGATAGACCCTTGACCTTGCATATATGGTTGAACATGCTTAATCATAATAATTAAGTTCTCAAAACCTTAATTAAACCATATGAGGTTCTTTTATATCATATATCAAGCTTAAGTTTCAAGTTTGGTCCAGTTTGGACATTGTTTGTGCAAGTTCTGCAATTTTGTGCATGCTTTGGGCTTTTCAGCAATTTAACCATATCTGGAGTTTTTTTTTGTAATGTGTCACAAGCTTTATGTTCCTTATATGTTTTCTTATCATGGTTGAGGTATTTGGTCCATGGCACGCCTATATGTACCTTGGTTTAGTGGTGTTACCCTTCTAGGGTGAGTTAGGGTTTACCCCCTCATGGACGAGCTACCTTTGAGACCATAGCTCGATGGTCCTCCTGTTTGGTTGGGATCCGATGGTCATCACTTTGTGGGGACAATATATGTGATCTCTAGAGGTGGTAGGTCTATGGTTTTCTCTCTTGGGGTCCCTTGGATCAGTGGTTTTCATGAAAGGGGTGACCAAGCAATGGTTTAACACCTAGTGACCTAAGGCTTCAACAAACGATGGTCATCATGTGTTGGTAACCAATGGCCACCCAGGGAGGTCATCATCTATGGATTCTTAGCCTCCAAAAACTGATGGAGCTTCTTCTTGCACAGCCTTGACTGCTATAGGCCATGGACACATGGCAAACCTAGTAGGATACCTCAAGCTTCTCTTCTCCCTCATCCATGAGCTTTATATACCCTTTCTTTTGCATCCAAATGAACCCTTTGAATCCTTATCACTTCCCTACTGTCTATAGATTCTTATTATACTATTTTGTGGTGAAGAGGGTGCCCAAGTTAGAAGAAGGTTGGTGATCTCCCTGTTTGAGAAGTAGAGCTTGGATTTGCTCTTCTTTAGGGCTTGTGAAGCTTCCTTTGCTTGTTCTTGACCTAAGCAAGTATGTTCCTCCTTTTTTTCCTTCGTTTCTCTTGCATTAATATATACTACTTCCTTCTTCTAGGACATAACCATGGTTTTTTATGGTGGAGCTTTCTCTAGATCTTAAATAACCTATCTTTCTTACTTCCTTAACCTAGGGTTTGCTTCCCTTGTGGAGAAAGAGCTTGCTTGGCTGAGTTCAGAGCTAAAGCTAGGGTTTCCTACCTCCTTTTCTTAAGATACACTACTACAGAACCTACCTTTAGTATTAGTTATTTAAAGCCTTTAGTGTCAGTTTCTAAACGACACCTATGTGGGCGACACTAAAAGTCCACCCATTAGGCGTTGGTTCCAAAATCGACGCCCAAACTCTTCACAAGCCACCGAAAGCGCGCCATCAGGGGACTATAGGTGTCGGATATTAGATAAGAAACCGACACCCAAACTATTCACGCGCCACCGAAAACGCGCCATCATGGGACTATAGGTGTCGGTTATTAGTTAAAAACCGACGCCCAAACCCTTCGCGCCACAGAAAGGGCGCCATCTTGGGCACTATCAGTGTCGGTTATAAGTAAAAAACTGACACCATATATCTTCGCCCCACGGCCGTGCTGTCCAGCACGGCCGTGGTGTTAAAAAAATAGACGTCGGTTTATTGTAGGAAAACCGACACTATATCATTATGTGTCGGTTATTTACAAATAACTGACGCCTATTGGGTTTTTTTTCCTGTCATCCTGCAGACCTATTGTGGCTGGTCGCAGGATGAGAAACATGTTTAGTTCAGTTATGAATTGTAGGTTTTACGACATCCATTGATATCAGCCGACAACAGGCCGCAAACCTACAAAATTAACAATAAAAAAGTAGCACATGCATTTAGCAATGCAACCTACAGTTCCATTTTATTTTCACACATTTATAAACATTCACACATGCTAGCAATCTGTAGTTCCATTCATTCACATTCACACATGTAGAAACATTCATATAGCAACCAACACTTTCATTCATTTTCACTCAGACACATGTAGAAACATCCAGACATGTAGAAACATTCACACATATATTATAATTCAGAAATTCATTTACAAAGTATCATTGTTTAGTCATTATTCGCTATCAGGATCCCAATTATATTTTAAAGCCCCCACTAATTGTATGGTTGTTGCCCATTCTTCTCTTACTTCATTTAATTCTCCCATTGTATAGGGAGCATTAACATTTGGTAAGTCCTTTCCTGTAATGGGGTCAGCTTTAAACACCTGTAAAGAGAATGATGTATATATATAATTAATGAGCTATAAATAAGATTGATATATTTCGATCATATTATCTAATGAGACTATATAATACCTGATCAATACATTCGATATCCAGTACGGCATGTTTGATAATCATGTGCATATATCGCATGACATAGTATCCACATGCCCATCCGTTGTCTTGTGTAGCACACTATAAATTCAAACATACAAAATATTAAAAAATACAACTAATTAAGCATTGTTCACATAAATAATATATACATATATTGCAGTCGGGAACTTACTTTCACATTCTTCCAAATTATTGGTTGGTTCTTTTTCATGGGGACCTTTCCTCCATCCTTTTTGTACTCCTCAAAACCCCTACATGTTAATGTAACACAGAACATTGCAATTAAATAGTAATGTAATAACATATGTTAACGGATATGAAAAATGAAATATTTCTCACCGAAATATTGCCATTTTCATTATGTGTCCAAATCTTGTATTCAATTTACCCCCCTTAGGATCTAGATAATACACAGTGAACGTCTCGGGGGCAATAACCAATAACTCCCAATGCCTACCCCTAGAGGAAAAAAAGTTAAAAATTAATAACTCAAAATCCACAATAAAATGTAATTTTCTTAAGTCCAAATTATAATAAGAAAAGTAAACTTACTCTACATTGAATGGAGCCATTATCACCGTCTTCTTTTTTACAGCAAAATTTGAAAAAGACTCACAGCAGTATTGTTGAACTGATGTAGGGTCTTTAGCTACTAGACTAATCAAGGATGGAATCAAAAACCCTACATGTTCGAATCCAAAATCTGCACATATGTTGTCTAAGTAGCTGCAAAATATGTATTAATTACGCATGCATTAATAAATAAGAAACCAGATCACCAGATCATACACAAGGTATATGGATGTATAAAGAATATCTCACCTTATCCATAGCTCTATCACAGATGTATTTAGCCAATCATATCGAAACAACTCCAATATATCTTGTATAAATAGTTTTGTTTCGTATGACTGACATGTAGAATCTGAATCAGAAGAAACAGTTATAGGGGGTTTATATCATGTTCCCCTAACCATACTGCCATACCCCTACAGTTAGGACCTAACGGGACAGGTAGGTCATGTGGAACCCAACTAGGTAATGCAGGAGGTGGAAGTGGAGGCCTAGCTGTTGTGGGTGTCTTCTTTTTAACATGTATATATATATATATAATTTCAGATCAACTGCCACCATATACACACACTAACAATTGAACGTAATGTAAATTTACCATACCTTATCAGTAAAGAAGACATCCGCTTTTAGCCACAATATCACTCCGCCTACTGCCTCACCAAGTGTTTCACAATCTGGGTGGGCATATGGCAGTGGAAGATCCATCCACTGGGGGAATATATGTATCGGGCTCACCCGAATCCAACCAGCTGGTACTGGAGACCCGTGACACGTTTCCCCTGGTAGGGATGGGTAAGTCGACGCCTCTGCCACGACATATTCTTTACTTTTTAGATGGCATGGCTTCAACCCCTACAAATTTTTGTGTAAAGAATGTTATATACATATATACATATCATCTTTTTTTGAAATGACTACAATTTCATATATACGTATCATCTTGAATTAAAAAACTAGTTACTATGTCATAAAAATACTTACAGTGGATGTGCTAGGTGGTGGTTCTACAGGATTACTCCCAACCTCTACAGTAGGAGTAGGAGTAGAGTCTGCAGTAGGTATTGTCTGGTAAGTGGCAGTCTGAGATGCCTGCCACTTTTTCATTGCTTCTTCGAGTTTCGTGTCAAATAGCTAATCCACCTATACATGGATAAAAGAAACGTCAAATTCTAATTTTTGAATTCTCTTTTACAGTAACATTATAAAGAAAGAATATGTTAGCTCTTCTTTTGAAAGTCCCGCTTTTGGGACATGTTTGCGTTGGGATGACCCAAAAAAAGATTTGATGCCCACACCAGCGCCTGCAGCCCTAACACGTCCAGGATGCTCTGGGTTACCCAGAGCAACTGTCAATTCATCCTTTGTTCCCTCAGGGATGAACTTTCCTTGTTTCCTCAGCTCGTGCAGCTCCCGCTAATCGCCAAAACAAAAATTTGTACTTAAGTAAACAACACAAATAATCAATATTCGAATGATTGTTGTAAGAGTTGTATTTTACCATTTCTGCAGCTGCCTCAGCAGTTGCGGCCTTAGTTATTTCTCCCTTCTTATTTTGCCTCCCAGCTATCCAGACATCATGGCGAGGAAGAGGTGTGCTACCTATGGTAGAGGACTCCTAAGTAGCAGCATACTGAGTAGCAGTAGCCTCAGCCTGTAGTCTTTGGCGAATGCCTGCATGCCCCTTTGGACCCATTGTGTGGTCATGCACATTCAGTGCACGCCTTGATCTTTGTGCCTCACTGAGGGCCTAGTTAGTATGCAAATTAATGATTTGGTTAGTAACACTAAATGTTAATCTTGAATAAGTGAATACAACATATATTAATTAATGAGATTGAGACTGATGCCTAATATCTTGAATTCATCAGTTTGTCTTGAAGCGACAAACGCGTCTCATTCTTCTTTGTCCAGGAAGTTCCACTGTTCAGTGGTTGTCTTCTTCCTCTTGTCGGCTTCTTTTATGTATTCTCTGGTGAGATTTGTCCTATAGTTCCTTAGGACTCTCCCACATCGTTGCATCACACATTTACGATGCAGCTTTTCATCCAATTCAAATATACTCTGCAAAATAGAATTGCTATTAACTAGTATCCAAAAATTTAGTAATCTACAAAATAGAATTGCAAATTAATAATAACTCACGCATAAATCCCTCCATATTCAATCTTTCTTCTCCTTAGAAACTTTATGCCAAGAATCTAAGCGATAACCGCAATGTCTACGAGTAACAAACCCAAGATATGAAATAAATGAATTGCGATTCACACCACATGCATTTCATGCATTATCGAAATCCACAACAAGTTTGGGTCCATTGCCCTTTTGCACAATTAACTTCTTCATCATAGTGATGCCCCTTCTCTTGTCAACTTTTTGGTGTTGTTGATCAAGTGCCTCAAGTGCTTCAGATGGTACCTATGCATCATCAACCTAAAATTTGACAAAATAATTCACATTTACAAGATATAACTATAAATGGACATATAGATATAAATATATGATATATTTTTAAAACTTGCATTGTGAGGCGGCGCATTGATGTCCTCACCCTCACGGTAGTCATCAGCACGGTCATTAGGAGAATGGTCAGCCATCTGCAAATTCACATTCAAATTGTAAAGTTCACATTGTAAAGTAGTAATTCAAAGTGTAAAGCTCACATTGTAAAGTAATTCAAATTGTAAAGCTCACATTGTAAAGTAATTCAAATTGTAAAGCTCACATTGTAAAGTAATTCAAATTGTAAAGTTCACATTGTAAAGTAATTCAAATTCTAAAGCTCACATTGTAAAGTTCACATTTTATCAATTAACAATCCTTCATTGTGATCTTCGCGCACATACAAGTCATCATTAGCTTCAATATTTGTTGGTGTTGGCAACCCAACTGAGAATGGACTGGAGTCATCATACTTATCATAGTACTATTCTTCATCTATAGGATCTTCAACGAACTGTCTTTTACCATGAAGAACAACCGACCATTTATCATTTGCAGGATCATCGATATAAAATACTTGTTTCGCATGTGATGCCAATATGAATGGTTCAGCCTTCTCGCCAATCTTTTCAAAGTTCACTAAAGTGAAACCCAATTCATCCACTATAACTCCTTTGGTGTTATCAACCCAATTACATTTGAAGAGCGGAATTCTGAAATCTATGTAGTCAAATTCCCATATGTCTTCAATGACACCGTAATATGACATTTTAGCTTCACGTGGACTCTTATCCTTTGCACTTGCAAAAAACATAGTCGATGCTTGAAGGGTGACCCCACTGTTTTGGATGACACTCTTATCATCTTGGCGCTTTGTGTAATACATGAATCCATTAATGTCATACCCTTCATAAGACATAACAGTCAACTTTGGTTTAAAGGCGAGGCATTTGATAGTTTCAGTAATATCATCTGGTGTTTGAGATAGTTGATGTAAGACTTTATCTTCAAACCACTTAATAAAAGTCTTGTTATGCTCTCTAGCAAGCCACATTATATTCGCTCGAGGATATTGTCTTTTGATAAAATTGGTATGTTCCTCGTTATAAACGTTCACTTCATCCATGTGGTGTAAAATATACAAATGACCTTGTTCCAACTGCTCACGGCTGATTACTTTCACACGTGAACCCAAAATTCCTTTGCCAAATAGCTCGTCAATATTCTTGTCATTATCAGGAGTGTCATTACCACTAAGAAAGTCATTGCAGAAATCCATAACCTCTCTTGCCACATAACCTTCAATTATACTCCCTTCAGGCCGATAACGGTTTCGAACATCACCTTTAAAAATGCTCATGTATCGTTCAAAGGGATACATCCAATGCAAGAAAACCGGTCCCAAGATTTTCACTTCCCTAGTCAAGTGGACAACAAGATGTACCATGATATCAAAGAACGAAGGAGGGAAATACATCTCAAGCTGACATAGGGTAACAACCACTTCTCTTTGTAAATTATCGAGAGTCTCAGGGTCAATAACTTTTCTGCAGAGACTGTTGAAAAAGAAACAAAGTCTGGTGATTGCAAACCTTACATGCTTCGGCAATATAGATCGAATTTCCATGGGCAATATTTGTTGCATTAGAGTGTGACAATCATGAGATTTAAGACCTATCAACTTCAAATCTTTCATTGATACCAAACTACGGATGTTGGATGAGTAACCATGTGGCACCTTAACATTTACCAAGCATTCACAAAAAGCTTTCTTCTCCTTTCTAGACAACGTGTAACAAGCGGGAGGTAAGTATGTTCTTTTATTACCCATTTCACGTAATTCTGTTAATTCTGACCTTATTCCCATTTCACGTAGGTCTAGTCTGGATTTTATCCCATCTTTAGTCTTACCTGGTATATTTAACAGAGTACCAATGATGCTATCACAGACATTTTTCTCAACGTGCATTACATCGATACAATGCATGACTGTCAAAGAACTCCAATAAGGAAGATCACAAAATATTGACTTCTTCTTGAATGAAGAATTGTCACTCCGTGTAGTACATTGTGATCTCTTATCAAATTCATTGACAATGTCTTTTACTCTTTCATAAACAACCTCCCCTAGTATAGGTTTAGGTGCACTCCGTTCCTCATTCAATTCATTGAATGCTTTGCGCTTCCTACGATACGGATGGAATTTTGGAAGAAACATTCGATGACCGAGATATACATTCTTACCGCCATGTTTTAGTCTTGTTGAATCAGTGTTCTCTTCACATATAGGACACGCTTTAGCTCCTTTGACACTATATCCAGACAAATTCCCATATGCTGGAAAGTCATTAATAGTGCAAAACAACATAGCATGCAAACGAAATGTCTCTCTTTTTGAAGCATCATAGGTCATCACACCTTCACCCCAGAGTTTCTTTAAGTCATCAATCAGAGGTTCAAGATAAACATCGATGTCATTTCCAGGTTGTTTAGGGCCCGATATCAACAACGACAGCATTACATACTTATTTTTCATGCACAGCCAGGGAGGAAGATTGTATATAACAAGCATGACTGGCCAAGTGCTATGTTGGCTGCTCAATGTCCCGTACGGATTCATCCCGTCTGTACAAAGCCCAAGTCTTAGATTCCTGACTTCTTCACCAAATTCAGGGTACAATAGATCAATCTTCTTCCACTGTGGGGAATCATACGCATGTCGTAGGATCCCATCATTATTTTTCTTAACATCTGCATGCCACCTCAAATTCTTCGCATCTATCGGATTGGAAAACAAGCGTTGAAACCGTGATATTATAGGTAGATACCACATCACCTTGGCAGGAGAACCAGTTTTGGACTCCCCTGAAGTCGTCAATTTATACCGTGACGCACCACATTTTGGACAATCTTTCAAATCTGCATAGTCCTTTCAAAATAATACACAATCATTCGGGCATGCGTGTATCTTCTTGGCATCCATTCTCATTGGGCACAACAATTTCTTTACCTAGTATGTTGAGATTGGAAGCTCGTTTCCTTCAGGAAGCATTTCTTTCAACAAAGACAGCAATGACGTGAAGCTTTTGTCGCTCCATCTATTGTTAGCTTTCAACTTATACAATCTCAACACAGCGCTAAGCTTCGTAAACTTAGTACAACCTGTGTATAATGGCATCTCAGCATCATGCACAATGTTTCTAAATATGGGAGGTGGATCGGTGTGTTCTACCCCACAACTATCTAGCATCGCATCAACGATGTCTACTGGAACTGGTTCATTCACATCTACGTCATCGTAGGCAATTTCTTCTTCCACACAAGCACTGCTATCGACATCCACTGGTTTCGGGTTTGAAATCTCTCCATGCCAGTGCCATTCTATATAGCCTTGTATAATCCCGTTGCACATGACATGAGTTTTGATTTCGTCACCAGTGTTGACTTTCAAGTTGTTACCGCAATGCCTACATGGACAGTAGAACCTATCTCCAGGTTGTTTCCTATGTTCCTCGGAAAATCTAATAAACTGGTCAAGACCAGAAATAAACTCTGGGGTGCAGCAATTGCGAATGGACATCCATGATCTATCCATTCTATGATCAAAGAGAAAACAAGTATATATTAGGACAAGATTAGGGTCTAGGGTTAACAGATTAGAGTTTTTGCATGGTTAAAACTTTAGGCCAACAAATACATGTGATGTCATTCTTATATATAATAAATGTGTACCACCTATCCCATTCTTGAACACCTAATCTCACTAGTAAGTGTATAATGTGTATTGGGTTTTCGAGAAAATTTCGGCAGCATTTCCCCGTTGTTCTCCAAGTACATATGTACTTAGAGAACAAACGGGGAAATGCTACCGAAATTTTCTTGAAAACCGAATACACATTATACACTTACATCCTAAGTGAGATTAGGTGTTCAAGAACAGTCCCAAACCGGGGACTATCCAAGATTTACTCCTAATGAGTAAATCTTGGACGGGGTTCTAGGCTAATGAGTACATATCCACTATATGTATTTGCTCACTTACATTGCATCACTCACAATTAGAGCATTATTATATAATAAATCAAGAATTCAATAGTTTCAAACATGCAATAATGCCCAATCATGTTTAAATCAAACAAAATATCCTAAGTCAGATTAGGTGTTCAATAACAGTCCCAATACATGTATATTGTCATTCCAATACCTACAATCCAACTTTCATCACAATTGATGTTAGGGTTTCATCACAATTTTAGGTATCATATAGAGTATGTAGATGTTAGGGTTTCATTATGCAACAGGGATTCATGTAGATGTTAGGGTTTCATCATGCAACTCGGCCAGATGTTAGGGTTTCATCATGCAATAGGGATTTCATCATATAATTGATTTAATCACAAACTCATAATTGATTTCATTTTAGTATATATATATATATTCTTGTTCTTCCTTCTCCCTCCTTGGTGAGCCGGTGAGCAGGAGCACGGCAGTAGGAGCACGGCAGTGGAGAAGGGAGCACTGGAAATTTCCGAAGCTAGGGAAATCGGGAATGAAATAGGGAAAGGGGAAGAATCGGTCGGGCTGGTCAGCTATTAAGTTGACAATAAGTGTCGGTTATTTAAAAAAACCGACAACTAAACCTACAGTGTCAGTTCTTTACAAAAAACCGACACCTATAACACATTATAGTCGTCAGTTTTTAAGTAAAATACAACCGACAACTATTCATGTTTGCTTTAGTCGTCGGTTATTTAGTTATGACCGACGCCATATGTAAAATTTTGGAGCCAATTTTTTCGCTGGAATTTTGGGTTTGGCAGTTGAGTTTAGGTGTCGGTTGTTTATTAATTAACCGACACTTAATAAAAGCGGTACCCGTGTCTGGTCGACCTTCGTAGATTGGATGTCGGTTTATGTTATCAACCGACATTGTAGACTTTAGGGCCTTGAAAAGTGGTTTTATAAGCCATTTCTGTAGTAGTGATATCTTGATTTTTGGATCTTTTTCTTCTTTCTATAGGCTAATTATATATACTTCCTCATGTTTATTTCTTGCTACTAGTTTTCTTACTCATGTTTTTACTCTAAATGAAGATCTAAGCACAAAGGAGCTATCTTTGCCTAAGGTTTAAGCTCAAGTGTTTTCTTTAAGTAGTTTATAGACATGGATGAACCTGAAACCTGGTACACGACCTTCTTGAAGTGGAGGAAGGCTTAGACCTTTCTTATAATGTCAAATTATGGTTCTTTGTGCCTCTCAAACAATGGATTATACTTAGGGTTTGTGGGATGTTTTCCACCTCGGTGCTTAACCCGATGTATTAGTCCTTTGTTGTTTTTCTTGGCTTTTGTATAACAACCGATGGGTGACGATTTACTGCTATTTTTATGTTTTCTCTTGAACATAACCAATGAATATGCTTTTACCTTGATAACTGATAGTTAGGGTCCCATAATTCAATGGTCTTTGGTGTTTATAAGTAGTGGCTCTAATCCGACAGTTTTCTTAGCATAACAAATGATGGTTTCCCTTTGACTTTGGATCAGGTTCATTCCACCTTTTGTGTCAATTAATGTCCTTGTTGGTCCCCATAAATGATGGTTAGTCTAGGTCATAAACCAATGGTAGTTTTGGGTCTCAACCGATGTTCTCATTTAAACTCATGATCATATGGCCTCAACTGATGGTGACACTGAGTGTCAAAAACGATGGTAGTCCTGGACACCACAACTGATGGTAAGACTAGGTCTCATGTGATGATTCTTTTAAACCCTAATTCTAAGGTTTCTTAGTTGAATGGTTTAAGAGTGATGACTTATCCTTCAACCGATGGTTTTGAATGAAAAACATGATCCAATGGTTAGGGTTTTATGCCTCAACATCTGATGGTTTTGGGTGAATTCTATGGTGTGATGGTTTGGTTTTGGTGGTGTGAATTTTATGGTCCAATGCTCTTAATATTGTAGTATTACCATTTTCCCTCATATGAAAATAATTGATAATCACTAAAATAAGTTTGTGTAACTCTAATAAATCTTACATTGTTACACTTACAAATGTAAATAAGTGATGGTGATTGATTATGATCAGTCCTCTTGAATGACTACTTTGATAATGGAATACTCACTTATTATGTTAACACCCTAATATGTGGTGGCATGAACATCATAGTTCCTTGATATGTTATACTCATATTCCATATGTTGGGTGATGTGTTGTTGAGCCTTGTTATAAGGCATGGAAAGATAGTAATGGTCTTACGAGGAAGTATGTGATGATTTAAGTGGCCTTTGGGCCCAGTTGAGCCCTAATGGAGGTGTAATCCTCTTTAGGATATGAAAAATGTTGGAACCCTAGAACATTATGATAAGGATGTGTACCTTGTGGTGGTATGATGACTAGTATAATCTCATGAATGGCAATGAATATTACTATGTGGTGATTGTGATTTTGAACTATACCTCATACATTTTATATGTTCTTAAGTTGTCATAATCACATGTTTGCTAGAAATGAATTAATATTTTGTATGTTCACTTGTTTGATGCAACCCTAATTCATCCAAATGGCATTAACTAATCAAGTGAAGCCCTAATCATGTAGTGCCTTGTGCCATAGATCCTTTCTAGTGTCAGGACTTGTTGGATGGTAAAATGAATATTACTAAGTGAAACTTGAAGCGCATATTGTTGAGTGTGAGGGGTGTCAGTGTCCGTGTGTCCTTGACATCTGGACACCAAGGTTTTGAGGATGGTTGTAGTCATACCTCGGAAGGAGAACGTCTATGGTTGTATCTTAGTTAGTCATTAATATTTGTATGATGAGATTGAGGACAGTTATGGTTGTACCTCGGATGGTAGGGTTTGCATACCCACCTCCTGTCACTAGTGCCATGACCTGTACCAAGGATGAACTAGGTTGTTAGCAGCTTGACCTTATGTGTCATTGTGTCAGACTCGTACTAACTGAGGGTGAAGAAGATATTAAGAATTTGGCTCTCCTAGATCTTATATGGCATTGATGTCAACTTAGAAGTGGTCATATGGAATTTGAGTGGTATTCCTCAAATTTCTTAGGGCATAATAAAGCATGTAACACATTTGTGTAGTATATGTATTAGGTTATATACACTTCACATGGGTTATTAACTCTAACCATGTATAGTTTCTATATGATGCAATCGGAATGATTAAATACTAGAAAAAATAGATTTATCTATTTTCTTTATATAGTCTGATAAACATGCTTGTTGTTTAAGCTTATCTATTTTAACTTGCTTAGAATTTCTTAATCTATTCAATTTCCTATTACATACTCATCCTACTTAGTTTTTTTACCATTAAATAGTTTGTTGTAATCAATAATCATTGTGGAGAGTTATATCTCTTGTTGGGACATGGGTCTCACCTTGTGAGTCACCACATCTTTTTAGGTGGTCGTCGGCGACGTGGTCAAGACATGCAATAGAAGAGGAGCATCCTGG
Organism: Alisma plantago-aquatica; assembly: GCA_963693085.1. Classification (NCBI taxonomy): domain Eukaryota; kingdom Viridiplantae; phylum Streptophyta; class Magnoliopsida; order Alismatales; family Alismataceae; genus Alisma; species Alisma plantago-aquatica. Next base: position 929,204,678 of record OY856410.1, on the reverse strand, counting down.
TGATCAGTATACATAGAAGTTGAACAGTAATCTCTATTAGTAGTAGAGTCCTAGTGTCGTCCTTGTACTCCCAGGTCTGTGCATGGGGATGTGTTTTATAGATGATACTTATATCAAACATGAGTTTTTGGCATTGTGCCATAGTTGTAAATATATGGCATGTACATGTGGAATAAATCTTTTTGTATACATGTTGTGGCTGAGGCCACTAGATTCATATGTAAATACTTGGTATGGTATATGAGTTTATAAAAAGGTTGGACCTTTATGTAAATGTTCTAGAGCATGTTTATGATGTTGGAATCAGTTTTAGTTATTTCATTTTTCTGGCTATGTGGTTAGTTAGTAGTTGATCATGTTTTATGTTTTAAGTAATCTCATTTAGTGTGATGATGTGTCACAGTTAAGTTGGTATCAAATATATAGGTTCGTTGAGTGTATAGGGACATAGGACTTAGGTTTGAGTTTGTTCTTATGTTATCCAACATATCTAATCATATCTTATGCTTATGCAGATGTGTCTGGAGGACACGAAGAACACATTGAGAGTAGTTACATCGCACTAGGTGGTGGTGCTAGGAGACAAGCTAGAGATGATAGAGTAACTGAGATGGGGCCAGAGCAGCTTGTGATGCCTCTGTTTGACTTGGCAACCATGGCCAACCTTGCTTTTTAGTCCATGTTTGGATAGATGATGGCCACGATTATACAACTAGCGGACATAGCGCCAGCAACCTCAAGCTAGGGCAGCCATTCCTAATGTAGAATTCTAGGGTGTTGAGAAGATGTGTGAATAGCTCAAATCTTTCAGAGCAATCGAGTATGCTACTACGTCGAACCCAGCAAACACCAACATGTGGCAGACTGAGCTTCAAAAGGCATTTAAGATCCTGAACATTCCAAAATAAGATAAGGTGAAGCACATTGTTTACATGTTGAAGGGTAGTGTTGGCCTCTGGTGGTCCATAGAAGAGGAGAAGAGGCCAGGAGTTTTGATAGGTTGGGATGAGTTTTTGTGAGATTTTGTGAGCTAATACTTTTCCGGAGACATATGTAGATGAGAAGATCTCTCAATTTGTGAAGATTCATTAGGGATCGATGATCGTCAATGAATATGGGTCGAAGTTTATGCAGCTTCTGAGGTTCTGCCCTCACATGGAAGCAACATATAAGGAAAGGATATGTAGGTTTGAGAAAGGTCTGAGTATAGAGTTGACCACAATAGTGTCAGCTTTGGAGAATAGAGAGAGGTTTTCCACCTTTGTGGAGTTAGTAAGATGGATTGAGAGGTCTATAATAGAAAAGTGTGAAGCCAATGCTAAGAAGAGGCTAACTCAGTTCCAAGGGAAGTTTTCTAGAGGCTTTAAGAATCCAAGATTTTCTTCACTATATTCATACTAGAGGTTGAATTTCACTAAGAAGAGGCCATATAGACCATCACGGTGGTTTTCGAGTAGGGGCAGAGGCCGCATTTTTTCATCAATAAGAGCTCGTAGCGTACCATCAGTCTCTGTGATGGGACCATCTCATCCACACAATGATAGCAGGATGTGTCATCTATGTGGATAGATAGGGCATATCAGATGGAATTACACGGTGATGAATGAGGAAATGATACAACATTCAAGGCAGGATTAGCAGGGTTCACGATAGAAGCAACAGTTTAATCATGGTAGTGGCAGAGGATAGGGTCAGGCATCACATATAGGATCCTATGGACAAGCTAGAAGAGGACGTGGTTGGTAGCAAGCGACGGTCGGGTTCTATGCCATGAGCCAGCCGGAAGCAGTAGTCAATCCACGATTTGTGACAGGTCAGATGGAGTTGTTTCATTCCAATTCATCTTCTTCTTATTTTGTATCTGTGTTAGTTGACCCAGGTGTGATGCACTATTTTATCAATAGAGAGGTGATAGATAGTTTTTATCTACCTGTTAGTTGTAGATCTGATAGTCTTCATCTAGAAACCTCATTAATTGTTTCCACTGAGTTGCAGGAGGTGTGTCACTCTTGTGTTCTTTCTTTCTTGGGACACAACATTCAAGTGGATCTTATGACACTTAACATGCATGGATTCGATGTGATCCTAGGTATGGATACCCTGGAGAAGTACAAGGTTTCTTTGGACTATAGTTCTAAGAAGGTGACATTCCATGATGGGAATGTCTTGTGGATCTTCCAAGATGATAGGAAGATTCTTCCCACATGTTTACTATCAACTATGATAATGGACATGATGATGAGACAAGTATGAGAGGCCTTTTTAGTTCATGTTATGGATACCAAGGTGAGAGTGTGACATCTTGCTATCATAGGATAAAGAAATGCCACGCAAAAATGTGTGGAACTTCCATAAACCACGTATTACCAAAAACACGGGTTAATTAAAACTGATTGCAGAAAGCAGATAATAAAGACACTATTGCATCCAGACCCTTATCCTGCAAGGAAACATGTTATATAAACTTACATAAACATTGATACGTGTCCACAACTTATAGGAACCAGCTGTTACACAGGCACAAAGAGTTCATTACCTATTTTTATACAGAACGGGCCATACTAGGCCAACAGTAGGATAAACAAAGCTACATCAGCTATACATCATGAAACATCATCAAAACACCTCCAAGGACCCGAGTGTACAGGGATGACTCTAGGACTCTACTACAAAACAACCAAACCAGCAGCATATCCATCTCTTGCCTCCTACTGTTCTTCTTATTTCTCGGCCACAACCTCATGACACCACCACATCTAGCACGATCACCTAAAAAGGTTGTAAACTAGCGGGGTGAGACACACAGTCCCAGCGAGAAACATAACTCCCCGCCGAACTATAAAACTTTAGATAAAGCAGGTAACTGATATAAGAAGCATATTGAACAGAACTTGACTTTATTAATAACTTACCAAGATATCTAGGAGGCATATAAACAGATATTTCTTTATGGAACATGATTGACAAGATAAGTGTTATAAGAACTTATCACAAGATATGAGGAATGTACAAATAACTGCAAGATATAACTAGGGCAACTATATAAGCAAGGCCTCAACCAATATTCCATGTTTTGCCTTAAGCAATATATACTATACGGATGGATTATGATTTATTATGCCTTGAGGAAGTGAGTCATACCGCTCAAATCCAACCTTCGACTACAAAGCCCAAACTGATGCCATACAAGGTCAATGGAAGAGCCGGACTCAACGACCTCACCTCTTCGTGGTCAGTGCACAATAACCAAAGCAGGACCGTAGTCTCTTGCTTGAGTGGCCTCAGCCACATGGTCATCTTCGTAGGCTACCATTTTCTCTAGCTCGCCTTGGTATAGGTCTCGGCGCTAGTATATCATGATCCACGGGTCTATTCACCGTGCTCCTGAGCCATGAACGCATTCATGCTCCATCACACTAAGCCATGGGCTTGTTCACCATGCTCTTATACACATCTTGAGTCTACAATCGTAGTTGCACTCTAATCCTCCTATTTTTGGCTAGGAGAAACCCCGCATATTCAACAATATGTGCTCTAAGTAATCCCACATGATAAACCTATTTCACCATCACTAGCTACTGACGATGATGGATCTATGGCCAGGGAAAAACTACATGAAATGTTCCACTGTAATTAATTAGTATGTTTTAGGTGAATTGTTGAGGCAACCAGGTTCTATAACATAAACAACATTGTGTCACACTATAATTTCCATTATCATATTGCCATGGGATCTCAATCCATCATCACATAATGCCACTACCTCTCAAGGCCTTCATCATCATACATTATCATCATGGGATAACAATCCCTCATGTCATCATTAGAGGATAATACCTCAATTCCTCACCAAAGGTGTTGCCTACCCTCACTAAAGATGTGGTAGGAAGCACTATCCCTCACTCAAGGGATATTGGGTAGGGTCATATCCCTCAGCCAACGCTATCGGCTAGGCCACTAAAACCCTAAGGTACCAACCACACATATCGGCCACAAGCATGACATGCACCCATGCACAAGGGGATAATGGGCAGACTAGATCTAAAGGTTTGTCGTGCAGCCATGGACCAAGAGTGTATCGTGCAACCAGGTGCAGGTGGAACGGGAAGCATATGCATAAAGAGGATATCGAGCATCACAACAACCCTATTGGCCAAGACCGCTATCGCCCTTCTAGGGTTAAGGTTCCATACTGGGAAACTATCAACACCATGTCGCCCAAGGCCAAAACCATACCGCTCGACAAGCACCCTCTTAGCTAGCAAAACAAGGCACCCAAGGGACTCTCATATCACCTAAGGTACACTATTTCCATCCCTAAAATGTCACCATGTCTCCCAAGGTAGCCTATCGTCCAACTAGGATTTGGGACCCTATAACGGTCAAGGTACCATATCGTCCATCAAGGTCAAGGCACTACATATCGGTCCACACTATGGCACCCAACTAGGGTTTCACCATCCAAGACTCATATCGGGCAACAATAGAACCAACCCATGTCACCCAGGGCACCAAGAAGGGATGTCTACCAAGCATGTCGACCAAAGGCATAATGCCCAACAACACCCTCTAAGGTAAGGGCCCATATTGGTTAAAGGGTCAACAGAACACCACTTAGCATATCGCCTAAGAATCATCCCTAGAAGAAGGATATTGGGTAGAACACCATGAAGGAGTATCATGCAAGAGTTCAAGGCCATGACGGGTTGGTCATCTTCAACCTCGAGACTGCCACCAAGAAGCCCTAAGAGTTCAAGAGAGTTGGCTCACCTCTTAAGACAATTAAGTGATAGAGGGGTATTGCACAACCTCCATCATCTGTCAGGCAACAAGGAGGTCCATCATATCATATCAGACAAAGCTCAACTCACCATTGGATTTGGAGACCCTGAGCTCACCTCTCAACAACTAAGCCAGAGAGGGGTTTTGCCCAAGGAACTCCACATCCATGGTTCGGCCAATCCAAGGTAGCCCAAGATAACCATCTCAACAAGGTCTAGGGTACATCTAAAGCAACCTTATAACCATTAAAGAAAGAAACATAACTAGAAGATGGCATGGCCAATCAAGATAGCACATATAGCATGCAACATTAAAAAGTAGTATAGCTAGGGTTAAGAGTTATGTAACCTGCCTCAAGCTCTAAAGTTCCAAGCTCCTGGCAACAAGCTTCCAAGCTCCAAGGCACCACCTTCGTCCAATACAAAGAAGAGCAATGTGTAACCACCATGGCCAAAGAAGAAGAAAGAAGAAGAAGAAGAAGAAGGTGCCAAGGAAAAAGGGGATATACCTACCACAAGAGCAAGAAGTGTCGCCCAACACTCCAGCTATATCGGCCACCTCAATCTCCTTGCTTCTCCTAGCTCGGCTACTAAAGGAGAGGGAAGCAGCTAAAGGATCCAAAGATCTTAGCAACCAAGGGGAGGGTCTTATATATATTATGGGGTGAAGATGGAGAGCAAAGAAAGGTAGCACCCACCCCTAGCACACTTGTCCAAGGAGTGTGCCACATGCAAGCACCCCAAAAACCCACGCCCATGAGTTGCCACTCACTTAGCAAAGCTGCTGCCACTTGTCCAAATATGGTGACACAAACAAGGCTAGGAGGGAAATGTGTGTCACCCAAGATGGCAACCCCACTTCACCTTGGCTGATACAGCCCCTTGCCCGACACAACCACACCACCTTATTCGATACACCAAGGGCCAGCCCGATACCAACCCTCAACAAGGCTCAACAAGGCCAAACAAAGCCCAATAAGGCTCAACAAAGCCCAAAGCTACTCAAACAAAGAGCCCAACCCATCCTATCAACCTAGAGGATGCAAAGAGAGAGAAAGACATCTCTCAAGGTGACCAACTTGGGTAAATTGCAAGTTGCACCTCAACCTCTCAACAAAGCACAAACAAAACAAACCCTAATCACAACTTCAGGTGATTAGCAAGCATCTCAACACAAGGTTTCAAAAAAGCAAATAGGGTAAGCCCAAAACGAAGGTCAAGGTCCTTACAGAGAGGTCTTAGTATCCAAGAGGTATTAGTGGTGAGAGAATTTGAGGATGTTTTCTAAGGAGTAACTTGGTGTTCCCCCTTCTAGAGAGATTGATTTTGATATCGATCTTGTTCCTAGGACACAACCCATAGTGCAAGCACCATACAGGATGGCACCAGCAGAGATGTGGGAACTGAAGAAATAGTTGTAGGAACTATTAGAGAAGGGATTTATTAGTCTGGTCACTTCCCCTTGGGGTGCTCCCTTGTTTTTTGTCAAGAAGAAAGTCAGTTCCATGAGGTTATGTGTAGACTATCGATATTTGAACAAGGTGATGATCAAGAACAAGTATCCATTTTTGAGGATTGGTGACCTTTTTTATTAGCTGAGAGGTGCTACCATATTCTCTAAGATAGATCTTAGGTTAGGTTACCACCATTTGAGGATCAAGTCAGATAACATATGTAAGTCATATGGTTGTTGTGAGTTTGTGGTTATGCCATTCGGGCTAACCAATGCACTGGCAGATTTATGGATTTAATGAATGGGGTGTTCAGATCATATTTGGATCAATGTTTGGTTATATTCATAGATGACATCTTTATCTACTCTAAGGATAGCCAACAGCATGAACAGCACATTCTCCAAACATTGATCTTGTTGAGGCAACACCAATTTTCTACAAAGTTCAATAAGTGTGAGTTTTGATTGATAGAAGTTTCCTTTTTGGGTCATGTAATATCTGCTAAGGGTATTTGTAGACCCTAATAAGGTGGTCTATTCTAGAGTGGGAACAACCTAAGACACTGACAGAGATTTGCAGTTTCCTAGGTCTGGCAGGCTACTACATGAGATTCATTAAGAACTTCAACATTGTAGCATTACCCCTAACTATGTTGACCAAGAAAGATGTGTCTTTTGTTTGGGATGACAAATGTTAGTGTTATTTACAACTATTGAAGGAGAGACTGAATAGTGCACCATTCCTTGTGTTTCCAGAGCAAGGGAAAGGTTACATTGTCTTTTGTGATGCTTCAAATAATGATTTGGTATGCGTGCTAATGGAGGTCTTAGAACGTGATTTCTTTTGTTGTGTGATAGCTTAAGAAACATGAGAAGAACTACCCAACACATGACCTAGATATTTAAGTGGTAATTCATGCTTTGAATATCTGGATGCACTACCTTTATGGATAAAAGTGTCAGACCTTCAATGGTCAAAAGAATATGTAGTATATCTTCTCAAAGAAAGAGTTGAATGTGAGGCAGAGGAGATGGATGAAGCTAATCAAAGACTTTGATTGCATGGTAGACTACCATCTAGGAAAGGAAAATGTGGTAGCCAATGTGTTGAGTAGGAAGTCTTCTTCATCATCGTCTATAGACAAGGCACATTTATGCTCTTTGGTGTGCCATAAGTAAGACATGTTGGTGTCTCTTCTCTGGATGAATGTTCAGCTGGAGGTTTCTTTGTTTGCAGGGTTATTGGCATAGTTATAGGTAAAATGTAGCTTGATACAATAGATCCTTGATGCACAATAGAATGATACAGTGATACAAAATATCCGATCAGAGTTGGGCAGTGAGAAGCATGCTGGTTTCCATGAGGTAGGTGACAGTACAATTTGCTTTCATAATAGGATAGTGGTTCCTGATGATGATGGTTTAAGGAATATGGTGCTTGAGGGGGCTCACTCCTCGATGTATGCAATGCATCCTAGTAGTACTAGGATGTACCATAATTTGAAGGATATGTATTGGTGGCCAGGTTTAAAATGTGACGTGGTAGAGTTTGTGGCTAGATGTCTAGTCTGGCAATAGGTCAAGGCTGAGCATGAGAAGCCTGCAAGGACATTACCATTGTTGCCAATACTGAAGTGGAAATGGGATCATATCACTATGGACTTTGTAGTTGGTTTATCCTAGGACATAAGAGGGTCATGATTCTATATGGGTAAAAGTTGAAAAGTTGACCAAGTCAGCTCACTTACTTTCGGTCAAGACAATGTATACAGCATAGAAGCTGGCACAGATATATGTTTATGAGATAGTTTGGTTGCATGTTATTCTAGTTACCATAGTTTCATACAGAGGTATACAATTCACAAGTCATTTTCGGGAGTTTCTACATTCAACATTGGGAACACAACTGAGGTTTAGTACTAATTTCCACCCACATATAGATGGCCAATCTGAAAGGACTATTCAAGATTTAGTATATCTTTTGAGGGCATGTGTTTTGGATTTTCTTGGTAGTTGGGATGTGCACCTGAATTTGATAAGTTTTCTTACAATAACATTTACTAGAGGAGTATATATATGGCAACTTATGAGGCCTTCTATGGGAGACGTTATTGATCACCACTTTTTTGGTATGAGACAGGTGAGTATCAACTTTTAGGTCCAGAGCTAGTACAATAGACTACAGAGAAGATTAAGGTAATATAGCAATAGTTGAAAGTAACCCATGATAGATAAAAGTCTTATGCAGATAACTATCACAATACATTAGAGTTCCAAGTGGGAGACAGAGTTTATCTCAAGTTTTCTCCTTGGAAGGGTGTGTTGAGGTTTAGTAAGAAGGGGAAGTTGTCCCCTAGGTTTATGGGACCATACGCTATCTTGGCTCATGTTCAGAAGGTGGCATACAAGTTGGAGCTACCATCAAAGCTATGCAGGATGCATAATGTCTTTCATGTTTTCATGCTAAGAAAGTGTCATCCTAATACATAGTACACAATCCATCCAGTAGAGGTTGAGTTAGATGAGGATGTTTCCTATGTTGAGGGTGATGTGTTGATCCTGGATCGAAGCGTGAAAAAGTTGAAGAAGAAGAAGAATATAGTGTTAGTGAAGGTTTTGTGGCATCACTGTGGCATGGAGTAAGCCATGAGTGAATTATAGGATGAGATGCGTAGGAAGTACCCATCTCTCTTTGCATAGGTTTTTGGGGGCAAAACCCTTGTTAGGGGTTTATGGTTGTAAAACCCCTAACGTTGCTTATATGGTTGAACATGTTTAATCATCACAATTAAGTGATTAAAACCTTAACCAAACCATATTAGGCTCTTTGATATCAAATAAAAGTCTAAGTTTCAAGTTTGATCCAGTTTGTACATTGTTTATGCAAGTTATGCAATTTTGTGCATGTTTTAAGATTTTTTACAATTTACCCATATATGAGGTTTTATTTGCAATTTGTCACTTATATATGTTCCTTATACGTTTTCTTATCATGCTTGAGCTTTTTGGGTCATTTTATGCCTAGATGTACCTTGGTTTAGTGGTGTTACCCTTATAGGGTGAGTTAAACCCCCTTATATATGAGCTACCTTTGAGGCCATAACTTGATGGCCCTCCTGTTTGGTTGGGATTTGATGATCATCACTTGGTGGGGACAATCTATGGTGATTTTTGGAGGTGGTATGTTGATGGTTTTCTCTCTTGGGGTCCATTGGACTGGTGGTTTGCTTGGAAGGGGTGACCAAGCGATGGTTTACCACCTAATGACCTAGTGCTTCAACAAACGAAGGTCACACCATGTGTTGGAAACCGATGGACACCCTGGTAGGTCATCATCTTATATCTTAGTAGGCTCCCACAACTAATTGATCTACTGCTTGCATGGTTTTGATAGCTATAGGCCATTGACAGGTGGCAAACCTAGTGGGACACCTCAAGCTTCTCTTCTCCCTCATCCATAAGCTTTATATACCCTTTCTTTTACACCCAAACGAACCATTTGGATCCTTACCACTTCCCTTCTGTCTAGATCTTTTTCCTAGACTATTTTTGTGGTGAAGAAGGTACCCAAGGTAAAAGAAGGTGGTTGATCTCCTTGTTTGAGTAGTAGAGTTTGGATGTGTTCTTCTTTAGGGCTTGTGGAGCTTCCTTTCCTTGTTCTTCACCTAAGCAAGTAAGTTCCTCCTTCTCTCCTTTGTTTCTCTTGATTACCTATCTCCTTCTTCCTTCTTCTATGATGGAACCATGGTTTTTCATGGTGGACCTTACTCTAGGGCTTCAAGATCCTATCTTTCTTGCTTCCTTGACCTAGGGTTTGCTTCCCTTATGGAGAAAGAGCTTGCTTGGATGAGTTCAGAGCTAAAGCTGGGGTTTCCTACCTCCTTTTCTCAAGATACCTTGTTGTTTGGAGCTTTTTCTTCTTTGTAAAGGTGAGTTATGTAACCTTCCTGACATTTATTTCTTACTACTTGCTTGCTTACTCATGTTTTTGCTCTAAAACAAAGATCTAAACATAAAGAAGCTATCTTTTCCTAGGGTTTATTCTTAAGTTTTATTCTTTAAGTATTTTATAGCCATGGATGAACCTAAAACCTGGTGGACGACCTTCCTGAAGTGGAGGAAGGTTTAGACCTTGCTTATAATGTTGAACGATGGTTCTTTGTACCTCTCAAACAATGGGTTATACTTAGGGTTTGTGGGTTGTTTTCCACCTTGGTGCTTAACCCGATGGATTAGTTCCTTTGTTGTTTTTCTTGGCTTTTACGCGACAACCATGGGGTTCTCTTTGCTGTTGTTCGATGTTTTCTCTTGAACATAACTAATGGATATTCTTTCCCCTTGATAATCGATGGTTAGGGTCCCACGATTCGATGGTCTTTGGTGTTTGTAAGTAGTGGCTCTAAGCCAATGGTTTTCTTGGCATAACAAACAATGGTTTTCCTTTAAATTTGGATCAGCTTTATTCCACATGTTGGGTCAACTGATGGCCTCATTGAGCCCCAAAACTAATGGCTAGTCTAGGTCATGAACCAATGGTTGTTTTGGGTCTCAACCGATGGTTTCATTTAAACTCATGATCCAATGGCCTCAACCGATGGTGACACTGAGTGTCACAAATGATAGTAGTCTTGGACACCACAACCAATGGTGGTCTTGGATACCACAATATATCATGAGTCTGGGTCTCATGTGATGATTCTTTTAAGCCTGAATTTGAAGGTTTCTTAGTTGCATAGTTTAAGAGTGTTGACTTATACTTCAACTAATGGTTTTGAATGAAAAACATGATCCAATGGTTAGGGTTTGATGCCTCAATATGCGATGGTTTTGGGTGAAATATATAGTGTGATGCTTTAGTTTTGGTGGTGCAAATTCAATGGTCCAATTCTCTTAATCTTATAGTCTTACCTTTGCCCTTGTATGAAAACAATTGATAATCACTAAAATAAGTTTATGTGTAACTCTAATGAAACATAGCTTGTTACACCTAACCCTAAATGTAACTAAGTGAGGGTGATTGATTATGATCATCCCTCTTGAATGACTAATATGATAATGTAATACTCTCTTATTGATGTAGAAACCCTAATATGTGGTTGCATGAACATCATAGTTCCTTGGTATGTTCTACTCATATGTCATATTTTGGTGATGGGACATTGAGCCTTGTTATAAGTCATGGAAAGATAGTAATGCCTTGCAAGGAAGTGTGTGATGATTTAAGTGACCTTTTGGTATGGTTGAGCCTTGATGGAGGTGTAATCCTCTTTATGATATGACAAAGGTTGGAACCCTGGAACATTATGATAAGGATTTGTACCATGTGATGGTATGATGACTAGTGTAATCTCATGAATGGCAAAGAATAGTACTATGTGGTGATTGTGATTTTGAACTATACATCATATGTTTTATATCTTTTGAAGTTGTCATACTCACATGTTTGCTAGAAATGAATTAAGGTTTATATGTTCACTTGTTCGATGCAGCTCTAATTCATCCAAATGGCATAAATAATCATGTGAAACCCTAAAGCATTATGTCATAGATCCATTCCAGTGTCAGGACTTGATGGATGCCGAAATGAGTATTCCTGAGGGAAACTCAGAGGGCATATTGTTGAGTATGTAGGGTGCAAGTTATCATGTATACTTGACATCTAGTCACCAAGTTTTTGAGGATGGTTGTGGCCATACCTTGGCAAGAGAACGACTATGGTTGTATCTCAGTTAGTCATGAATATATATATATATATATGATGAGATAAGGATAGTTGCGGTTGTACCTCAGATGGTAGGGTTTGCATACCCACCTCCTTTCACTAGTGTCGTGACCTGTACCAAGGAAAGACTAGGCTTTTAGAAGCTTGACCTTATGTGTCATTGTGGCAGACTCATACTGACTGAGGCCGAAGAATATCTTAAGAATCTGGCTCTCCTAGATCTTGTATGGAACTAATTTTGACTTAGCAATGGTCAGTTGGAATTTGAGTGGTATTTCTCAAATTCCTCAGGGCATAATAAAATATGTAACACAGTTGTGTAATATATCTGTTAGAGTTGAATATGATTCACATGGGTTGTTAACTCTATCCATGTCTAGTTGATATATGATTCAATCAGAATGATTAACTGTTAGAAGAAAAAGATTTATATATTTTCTTTTTCTACTCTCATAAAGATGCATGTTGTCAAGCTTATCTATTTTAACTTGATTAGTATGTTGGAATTGCTTAATATGCTCAATTGCCTATTACATACTCATCTTTCTCAGTTTTCTTATCATTAAATAATCTATTTTAATCAATAACTATTGTGCAGAGTTATATCTCTCAGTGGGACATGGGTCTCACCTCATGGGTCACCACATCTTTTTAGGTGGTCGGCGGCGATGTGGTCAAGATCGTATAGCAGAAGAGGAGCAGCCTGGTGATCAGTAGACGTCGAAAGTTAGACATTAGTCGTTGTTATTAGTAGAGTTCTAGTTTCATCCATGTACTCTCATGTCTGGGCATGAGATGTGTTATATAGATGATACATGTATCAAACATGAGTTTTAGGCAATGTGATATGGTTGTAAATATATGGCATGTACATGTGGAATACCTCTTTTTGTACACATGTTGTGGATGAGGCCACTAGATTCATATGTAAATACCAGGTATAGTATATGAGTTTATAAACCGGTTGGACCAATATGTAAATGTTCCAGAGCATGTTTATGATGTTGGAATTAGTTTTAATTATTTTCTTTTTTTGGCTATATGATTAGTTAGTAGTTGATCATATTTTATGTCATTTAGTGTGATGTTGTATCACAATATGTCCTCCTAGTGTTAAACATTCTAAATTGTCTTCAACTATGTTTATTCATATTATATTGGATTTGGAGCCCCTCATGTCATGTTATTTAAGCTTATTAATATAAGATAACTATTACAGATTCCTATGCATATCATTAGGGTGTGTCTTTCCATCATGAGTGTGTCCTTCCACCATATATATATATATATATATATATATATATATATATATATATATATATATATATAAAGTGTTCATTCATTGCCCGCGTGGGTAGCATGGATTTTCGCTACCCTGTAGCCAAAAAAGTAACTCTCCTAGCTAAGAAAGTAACGCTGCTGTAAAAAAAGTAACTATGGTGTCAAAAAAGTAACTCTGCTGGCCAAAAAAGTAACTCTGTACAAAATATACAGCAGATATATATAAGGACGGGTTTTTTTATTTTGGAGGGGAAAATGATATTATTTTTGGCTAAAATTTTTTGGAGAGCTAGACAAAATAGTCCTCTACAATAACAAAAAAAAATTTGAAAAAAAGTGGTCGGAAGGGTGGGCGGGTAGCTACCCGCGCGGGCAATAAAGATGGGCCCATATATATATATATATATATATATATATATATATATATAATGTATATATACTAGTAATTTTTCTAACAAGGACGTCGTCCCCCATAGAGCACAAAATGCTTTGGCGAGTGCCCTTTTTAGCAAAATTATTGAGGACATGGCAGTTAAGTTTGAGATTACCGTTAGACAGAAAACAATATTTGGATGTCTACAAGTTGATCATACTCAAGATTTTCTCCTTGCTATTCCTATTGATGTATTAGGCTTTCATATGTCACCCATGGAGTATTGTACTATCCTCAGGTATTGTCTCGTGATTCCTTTATTTCTCATTAATGAGATTTGTCCAATTTGTTGTAAGACACGTTTGGAAACTTTTGGGGAACATGCAGTTCATTGTAGAGAGCTACTTGGCTTCAAGTATGGACATGATCTTGTTCGGGGCATTCTCTATGACGTACAATGACATGCAGGAATTACTTCTAAGAAAGAGGCACATGTTAACTTTTTGACTGATCCACTGGAGGGGAGATCAACACTTAGACCATATAATATCTTAATTTTTGGATGGGTTGGAGAAAATCATGCATGTGTGGATCTGACACGAGTTTATCCACTTGTGGGCTTGAGTGGTGGGTCATTTACTATAGGATGAGTAGATCTCAAAGCAGCCTTAACCAAAGTAGCCAAGCATGAGAAAGTGTGTTTCGACAATCAACATGTTTTATACCTTTTGGATTTGACACTTTTGGTTTCTTAGCACCGAAGGTTGTGGAACTTCTCAATAGGGTTCAAAACATTATGCACAGTAAGGTGATGAACCCCAAGCCCATGGATGTAGTATTTCAAAGGATCGGTTTTGCTATTCATAAAGGATTTACAGTGCAGCTTGTTGCCCATATTTCTTCCATTTCAATTAAAACACCAATCTAATGATAATTTGATGTCATATACATGTATACATATAGGGGTGCATCTTTCTTCCAGGGTGCATCTTGATGCCCATTTTACTTCGGCCAATTTTGTGGTGTCTTGGCCCTACCTTAGACTACATGCAACTGTTTGTTTCTATGATATTGGAGATGATGAACTGAAAAGACTATTTTTACTCCCAATGGGTCAAATATTCATATGCCTCATCCTTTTGAAGTTCATCCTCTTGATTAATTCTTTTAAACTTGCCAACTTGTTGTTCTCCCTCTCTTGAATGAGAACCCCCAACGTTCTAACTCTTATATCCTAAAATGCATAAATAAGTTTATTAAGCACATACTCAGTGGTTACTAACCCTCTTTTCTATTTCTCTCATTTTGAGTGTTGTTCCTAAACCACCCAGGTGTAGGTACCTTAGAGGACTAGGATTGAATAAGATCATGTAAATGTGTATCTACATGACAATATCTTGGAGTTGATGGGTTACCCTATACTCCTGCATTATTTTTAGATCATTCAAGTTTTGATTTTATATTCTCATCTTTTTTGGTGAGGAACAATTGTACAATGATACACTTTTTAATTTTGTAATAGTTTTTTTCATTGCTTTGTTTTTTATATGGCTCTTTGAATTACACCCTTTGAGTGGATCCCCTATCGGGTCTCACTCTTTACATAACCAATGTGTCATGGAATGGGTGCCAACACTCATGTTGGATTTTTGAAAGTGGTGTGGGGTGTTTGTAATGGTACTAGTGTAGAGTTAAGCTAGGTGTCTAAAGGCCTTGTAGACACCCCCCCCTTCTATCACTCGCAATTGATTATGGGATCCATGGTTAACCTAGGTTACCCCCATGATAAGTGGTGCCATGCCATAGCGAAGATAAGGACCAACCCCTCCTATACAGGTCATTCTTGAGTGAGGATGTAAATGGCATATAAAGTCATGGCATAAAAAGGAAAACATTATCTTCTACCTAAGCATCTCATGGCATAAAAAGGAAAACTTTATTTTCTACATATGCATCATGTGGTTTCTTAGTTTATAATATTCAATATTGTTACATGCCTTTCTAATTTTTTTTTTAAGTCGGACACTTTCATTCATATAAAATCAAGGAACAAAGAATACATCATTTCCGGCTGTTTCCCTCCAGAAAACAGGCAAAGTAGCCCGTCTAGAAGTCTGCCCCCCGTAAAGGAGAGCATCCTGAGCAACGAGATGAGCCAAAGAGTTTTGAACCGTTTTTACATGAATGAAACTACAAGAAGGAAAGGAAGAAGCTACACTACGAATATCCGCAGCTAGCAAACCAAGATAACTGGAGTGCTTTTCCATATTCCTCAAGGCGTTTATCACATTCAGAGAATCTGAACATAGATAAATATGGTTATGTGGTGGCACCGTGTCTCGAGCAAGAAGGATTCCTTCTCTAGCAGCCATAGCCTCCGCAATGTCTGACGACCAATCATCTCTCATGCACCTTTGTGTTGCACCCAAGAACACTCCATCCATCCCCCTAATCACCCCCCCTACTGCACATCGTTCGTCCGCCTTCACTGCTGCGTCAACGTGAACGAAAACGCAGTTGTGCACCCGCCCGTCCGCCTGCAGTAGCCTCACCGCAGCTCCACCTTCCTCGTCGTCAGTCCGCCGTCCCATAACATTAGTCCCTTGCTGTCCGTCCTCTCCTCCCCACTTGTATCGTCGGTAATCAGCTATCATTGCTCGGTATGACTGCTGAATAGGCCTTGGAAAAGGGGGCTCGTCTTCGAAGATTTTGTTATTTCGGCACGTCCATATGGTCCACCAAACCACCGCTATCTCATCCTTTTCCTCCTCCGTGCTATTTCTAAACAGCTCCAAAAGGTCGTCCTGTAAGTTTTGCATGCTTCCAAGGCGTGGCATAGGTTGCAACCAGCTCTCCCTCATCACAACTTCCGCCCCCGAGCAGTAACATAACATGTGTTGGATTGTTTCCTCCTGTTGAGCACATATTGGACAAACCCCATCATCCGTAACATGTCTGTCTCTAAGCCTGCCCCTTGTTGCTAAGCACCCCGTAGCGATGCACCATAGAAAGTGTGAGAGCTTCGGAGGCCACCTCCTTCCCCATATCAATCTCCACAGGTCATGCGGAACCACCCTATTCCTTTCCCTTAAAGTTGCTCCTCCCAATCTCCCTAACCAATAAGCCGAACGAACTGTGAAGAAGCCTTTTGCATTTGGCCACCAAAAGATGTCGTCCTCCTGCTCAGTAATAGGAAGTGGAATTTCCCTAATCAAAGCAGCCACGTGCCTAGGAAAAATATCCAGAAGCTTGTCCACGTTCCATTCTTTTCGGCCCTCCACCATCAACTCACTGACCTTGCTCACCTCGGCAGCCTCCTCCGACCTGTAACGTGAAAGATCCCCCTCATCTCCATGCAGCCATCTATCTTCCCATATGTCCGTGTCCCGACCATTTCCAATACTACGCAAGACTCCATGCATAAGGAGAGCTTTTGCACCCCATAGACTTCGCCACGTGTATCTTGGGATGAGACCCAAATGAGCTTTCAGAACATCTCCATTCGGGAAGTACATGGCCTTCAAAACTCTAGCTACCAATAAGTCTGGTTTGGTGAGCAATCTCCATAACTGACGTGCCAACAAAGCTTGATTAAACGTCTTCATGTCTCTGAATCCCATCCCCCCTTCCCTTTTCGTCTTGCACAGCCCCTCCCAACAAAGCCACGAAATCTTCCTTTCCCCCGCTTTCGCCCCCCACCAGAATCTGTCCACCATAGAATTGATCTCCTCAATGATCCCCGTAGGAAGCTGGAACACACTCATTACGTATGTAGGGATAGCCTGCACCACTTCCTTGATAAGCACCTCCTTGCCTGGTATGGATAAGAGACGTTCCTTCCATCCTTGTAGTTTGTTTCGCACTCTACCAATGATGTACTCGAACACCTTTTTCTTTGACCTCCCAATAGCTGCCGGTAGACCCAAATAAGATACTTGCTTGTCCACCTCTTTGACACCCATCAGATCCCGCAGCTCGTCTTTTTTGCTTCTTGGTATCTTCTTGCTAAATGCAATTTCGGACTTGGTGAGGTTGACCTTTTGACCCGATGCCTGTTCATACTGGATGATTATTTCAGCTATTTTCAGGCATTCATTCCTTGTCCCTCTAGCAAAAAGAATACTATCGTCTGCAAAAAATAGATGTGAGATCCGGGGGGCCCCGCGGCACACACTCATACCACGGATGGTATTCGTAGATACCGCGAGGTTCAAAAGAGTAGGGAAAGCATCCGCACATAGAATAAAAAGATAGGGAGAGAGCGGGTCACCCTGTCGAAGTCCTCGTGAAGGCTGAAAGGAGTTTGATCTTTCCCCGTTGGCCGTGAACGTGTGAGAGACCGAAGAAACACAGTCCAGCACTCTATCGCACCACCTTCTTCCAAACCCAAATTTTTCCATAACAATTTTCAGAAACTTCCATTCAATTCTGTCATAGGCTTTCATCATATCGAGCTTCAACGCAATGTGTCCTTTCTTTCCTCCACTCCATCTTTTCATAGCATGGAAACATTCATAAGCTATCAAAGCATTGTCGGTGATCAGTCTTCCCGGTATGAACGCACTTTGATTTTCAGATATAATGCCATCCATGAAAGGTTTTAGACGATTGGTGAGCACCTTAGTAGCAATTTTGTAAATTACATTACACAGGCTAATCGGTCTAAAATCAGCAACCACCCTTGGTTTTTTAATCTTCGGGATCAACACTACCAAGGTGTCATTGTTCTCCTTGCATGAATATTCTCCTTTCCACCACCCCTTGATGTAATTTGAGATATCCTTCCCCACCACCTGCCAAAATTTCTGATAGAACAAAGGTTTCAAACCATCCGGCCCGGGTGCTTTATTTGGATGCATCTGGAAAACCGCCTTCTTTACCTCATCATCCGAGATATCTTTTTCCAACATGTCAGCAATAGAATTATTTACCATGGGTTTTATACCTGCCACCGCATCCTCCATCTCCACTGGATTGGAAGTGGAAAAGAGATCTTTATAGAAATCTTCGATGATACTCAGAATGTCTTTATCTTTGGATTTCCAAATTCCATGTGAATCTTTAAGGCCAGCTATAGTGTTCTTCTTCAGCCTTTGCGACGCTTTATGATGGAAATATGCAGTATTGCTATCACCTTCCTTTAGCTCTTTTATACGAGCTCTAGCACACCAAAAGGATTCATTTTCCCGGTGCAATTTTTCTAGCTCCCGAGACAACTCATCACACCTTTGCAGCACTCTACCGTCCGGCCACTTCCTTTGTTCCTCGCCAAGCATTTTCTCTGTAGATTTGATCTTCCTTTTTATATCACCAAACTTGATAGCAGCCCACGTAGCCAGGTCCTCACTAACACCTTTAAGTTTGTCTTTGAGATCCATATCATTGTGTGCCTCCCATGAATTTGCCACTGTAGCTTCACAACTTTCTTCGAACAACCACATTGGTTCAAAGAAAAATCTAGACTGCCTCTTCCGCTGACTTTCTTCCCCAGCCAAAGCAGAAAGAATGATAGGTGCATGATCAGACTGATAAAACGGAAGATGATGGACCCAGCTGCCAGAATATTTTTCTCTCCATTCATCACTCACCAGAAAATGATCTAACCTCTCCTCCACCAATGTTTCCACAGATAGCCCCCTCCTCCATGTAAAAGTGTTTCCGGAATACCCCAAATCGAGAAGGTTGCAGTCATCTATCACATCTCGGAATGGCTTCATAAATCTGTCCGGTTTCATCGGGCCACCCCTCTTCTCTTCATTGCTGATAATTTCATTTAGATCACCAAAGAAGACCATCGTATCACCATACTTTCCCCTTATCTGTCTCATCAAGTCCCACGTCCTGTATTTTTCAGATTGCGCCGACCAGCCATAGATACCACAAGCATGCCAATTGTGTCCAGCAGAGATATCCACCACCTTGCATTCCACATGTCTCACTGAGAAACCGGTAATCTCCACCTCTACTTCCCGCCACCAAAAACCCAGACCACCTGCTCTCCCCGTGCTCGACAAACAAATGCCATCAACAAACCCACAGCTCCTCTGGATTCTTTCTAAAGCTCTGTCGTCTAACATAGTTTCCATAATGAAAAATATGTTGGGTCTCTCCCTCCGACACTGTTCTCGAAGGGCTTTTACTGCCGCCGGGCGACCCAGACCCTGGCTGTTCCAGCTTAGGAGTTTCATTGATGTTCACGGGATTGGGTTGTCCCAACTCCCGCTACTTGGTGTGCACCACCTGTGATTTCCTGACCTTCCACTGTCTGCGTAACATGCATTGCTTTCAGCTTCTTTGGTTGAGTGCCCACTGTTCCATCTTCCTCTAGGGATCTCGGTACCTCCCCGGACAGAAGGTCACGTCTGCACTTGGTCACCTGACCTTTGTTCCTGTCGTCATCACTTCTGCCCTGTCTTCTTTGTCCTGCAGACGTTTGGTGTTCAGCCCCCTTCCCCCTTAACCTGTTCCTCCTCTCCGCCCTCTCCTTCCTCCACTCGCGTTCCTTCTCCACTCCTTCCTTTCCCAGAAACATTGGGATGTCCTCCGGCAATACTATCCTCATCACCCTCCTCCCCTTCCCCCCGTCAAACTGCTATTCTCCTGTCCCAACGACCCCCGCCGAGTTGCGCTCTCGAGACCTGTATTCCCGTACGCATGCTCATCACCGGCTACCTTCCCTATTTCCTTCTCTGTCCCCCGTCTCACCCTGATGCCCTCCTCTCCCAACCCCGTACGTCCTCCCTCTTCCCCACTCCGAGCGTGATCCCCATGCAGTGACCCCATCCTTTCATGCACCTCACCCCTCCGACCCATCTCCACCCCCGCGGGTCTTCCCTCGCTGTATCCACTGTCCCCCGCCTCCCAGATCCCATCCATGCCTCCCCCACCCATCCGCTTCACCCGTAAGATCGCTTCCCTTGAGAAGTGTCGTCTCAGTTGCCCCGACTCCCTGTTCGGCGAGTGTCCCGCCTCAAAGACAACCTCCATGGAATCCGCCGTCTGCTCCCCCGAACGATCCTTCGTCTGCTTGCCACCCACAGCCAATCTCGCTCCCGAGGCCGACTCCTTGTCGCCCGTCTTTTTCTACTGCGTGGAGGAGGATCCTTCCTTCCTGGAACCACATGATGAGCTTCTTGTATGGAAAACAATGGAACGCCGGGATCTCAGCCCTTGACCCCCCAACAGTTCTTCTTCTACAGGGACTCTAGGTCTCTGTGGTGAGGCTCTCAGCCATGAGCCCCACCCTCTTCGGTTTTCTCCATCTTCATCATAATCTCCACAGTCCTTTTCCGTATGCCCTAGACGTCCACAAACGAAGCACATCGCCAGAAGTCTCTCGTACTTGAGTTCCACGTCTATGATCTGTCCATCCGTGCCACGAACCTTCTGAATACGCTTGATAGGTTTGTTGATGTCAATCGCCAATCGCACTCGACCAGACGATTCCCACCCCAGCGTATCACAATCCACCTTAATCACACGCCCAATCTTCTCCGCTATCTTCCTCAGAGCCCCCTCTCCTCGTAGCCCCAGCGGGATGTTGTAAAGACGTACCCAAAACTGGCTCTCCGAGAACTCTATCTTCCCCGGTCTGTCCTTTGGATCAACCTCCTTTGTCAATAGCAACCTGTTGTCGAAATTCCATGGCCCCTCATCTATAACCTTCGCTTTGTCTTTCCAGTGTGTGAACTGAATCACGAACGACGACTGATCAATGGACTTAAACACCACGCCGCTAGTTAAACCCCACGCTTGAGCAAACGTCTTCTTCATAGCCGTGAAATTATAGGACCTATCCGTCATTAACCTACCCACCAATGCCAACTCGACATGCTCCGGAAGCCTGGTCTCTTCCTCGTCGAACAAGTCTGCGATCTCCTGCTCCTCTTCGGTAATCTTCAATCTCTCACACTGTTCCACTAGGTCATCCGCCATGGCGGAAGAAACCCAGCAGCCCCGGGTGGGATCAAACACCCACAGCCACTCACTTGGACCTGCAAGAGGGAGAAACGAAGACAAGCTCCGGGAAAGGAAGCGACCACGCGCCGTCGCCCTAGTCGCTCTCTGCGTCACCGCAGGGACGCTAGGTTAGACGCCGGGTCGAGGTATATTTCTTTTACATGCCTTTCTAATTGTTTAATGATTTATACTTTTAGATTGTACTCATAACATGGAGATTGTTCATTGTTTGCTAACACTCTCATGCTTAAAAAAATCTTATCCAAACAAAATCTCAAGTTAACAATATCATCACACCAATGATCTCACATGATCTCAAAGGATCCCAAATAATTTCCAATGATCACAATCATCAAAAATCTTCTATCAATAATATTTTCAAACTTAAATGATCTTTCTCACCTAACTATTTTCATCCAATAGTCTTGATCAAACAATCTTTCCACAAAAGAAAACTTTTTAGTTGAATAAACTTTTTTTCAAAAAAATCAACAATCTTTCCAAAAACAAAGAAAACAACAACCTTTTATAGAACATAACCATCTTTAAAAAAAATATTTCAAAAGAAAATTTTGAAATAGAAAAAAAATTCAAAAACCAAAAAAATATTTTTGATAGGGAATTATCTTTTCAAAGAAAAACTCTTTTCACAAGAGAACAGTATTTTCAAAAAATAACATTATTTTTCAAAAAGAACAATCATTTGAAAATAATAAATGATCTTATATCTTTTCAAGAAAAAAATTAGCAAAAATTGAACTGTCTTTCGATAAAAAGAGTTGAAAATGTTTTCAAAACTCGACAAAAATTAAAAATTGTTTCAAATTTGGACAACATTTTTAGAGATCGTCTGACTTGATTCATGTTGAAAGGCTGCCTAATTGTGGTTTCTTCTGATGAGTCATCACTCATACCTAAAACCTTATACATCTATTGAAGGTTGTCAAAATACTATTCAAGTACTCTAGTGATCTCCAATCTTCATATTTGACCATGCATGAGCCAAAGATTCATCCTTTTTGAGAAACTTCTTCAAAACACCTTGACCTTTTGAGGATTAAATTTCTAAATCATCATCTTTGCACCAAAAGGTGGCCCAATGTTACCTACAAGATGTGTGCTATCATGATCAAATCACATCTAGATTTGCATCATTTGCTTTGTCCTTGAGCAAAACATGCTCATTTTCACTTAACAAGTTACTTCCTTGAAGGGCCTCCAACTCGGCTTGATCCATACAAAACAAAGCTTCACCATTATGTCAAAAGGCTACTGAATCCTCAATCTTGAGTATAACTTCCAAATTTTGACTCGATTCATGCCCCGAGCATACCAACTTCATTTGATCCAAAGGATTTTCTAGCTTGACTAAGATGTCGCCTAGTAGCACATGATTTGCCCATTGACCTAGACCATGACCTAGAGCTAGGCCATTACCCTACTTCTGATTTCATATTTATATGTTTGAGGACCAAGACCTAAAATTGGACAACAACCTTGCTTATACCCATTTTCATATGATCACGAACCATGACCAAAAATTGGACCAACACATCCCTTTTTCCTTGTGAGTATTTCTCTGATAAGATTTTTCCTGAGGAGAGAGAAATCTCACACACATGTGTCCAACCATAGTCTGTGGTCCCAAAAGGGTCATCTTGTCCCTAGATACCCCTTTTTTTAATATTTCTCTCATTAAATCCTCTCTAGAGAGAGGAATCTCACAAACCCATATCCAACTACAGTCTTTGTCCCTAAATGGTACCCCCTTCCCTAGATATCCCTTTCTTTTGAGTATTTATATCACAAATTTCCCCAAAGGAGAGAGGAATATCATACACTCATATCCACTCAAGGTCTTCGGCCCTGAGTGGGCTATCTTGTCCCTTGATACCCTACCCTTTTGAGTATTTCTCTCATACAAGCTCCCTTGAGGAGAAAGGAATCTCACACACCATCCCCAGCCATAGTCTTTAGCCCCGAGTCGGTCACCTTAACCCTGAACACCATCTTAACTTCCCCTCTACATCAAATAACCACAATTTGCATGCTTTATCATGGTGCTACTAGACATATCTCATGACAAGACTAGAAAAAACTCTCATATCATTCAATATGAGGCATGTCCCTCTCTTCATATCATTGGATATAAAAATCTACTTTGGCACATGAACAATCCCTTTCCACATAAAAGGTGAACTTTTATATTTCAACAAGATCTTTGTCCCCTTCTCCATTCAAGAAGTAGGTTACCTTCTTTTATCATAATTTTCAACACCCTCTTGCATTCAACATGATCTTTGTCCCCTTATCCATTCAAGGAGTAGGTTACCTATTTTATTATAGTTTTCAACACTCTCTTCTATGCAAGGGTAGTTTCTTGGTTAAATTGTACCAGAAATTTTGGGAACACAAAAAACATGAATCTCATCTATTGAGGCATTTTCCTAACATAAGAGGTTTTTTGTTTAAAACCATGTTTCTTCCCTTTTCAACTCTTTTCTCCACAAGAAGAACATTCCTTGTTAATCTTCCGATCCTAACAACAAATCATTCTACCTTCAACTCAGAGAAGGACATCAAAAAGTCTCAAGCAATATAATGCTTAGTGATAGTTTGGGAAAGAGATTATAGTGATGGAGAGCACAAACAAATAGTCTTGCACTAGAGGTAATGAAGACATTGGTTGAAGACTCTCATGATGAATTAAACGCTCAAGTCAAAACAGGATCCATCCAACAGGCATGAAAGATTCATGAATCACATGTCCTAGAGGTTGTTGAGTTATATGTCAAGCAAATAATCAAAAATAGCATCGGTTAGTCAAAGATGTAAATGCAGGTGTTCCCCTTTGTAGGTTAGGTACAGCCATCATCACCATACAACTAATAGGGTGAACAACTATATCGTCTTAGATGACTCCCACCAAGAGTATTCCAGAGAAAGAATGTTACATATGAGCATCTATAGTAGGATTCATTTATGACACGTAGTCATTATACATAATAGCCAAGTGGATGATCAGATAGAAGAATCCAATAAACAATCAAAAGACATTGTTTGTCAATGCAAAGGGCCAAAAGCTACAAAATGTCATAAGACTACAATTTCATTGCAGAAGAAGATGTCTTATGCAGTCAGAACCATAATGGACCCTCCATTGCCACCTTGGAACTATCCTCTAGTTCTAAGCCCTTACGGGTACCGACCTCAATAAGGCTTTGTCACAGCATTGACATGTGTAGTTCGCTTAGAGATCCAACACGTTGTTGATCATAGTATGAGAGAAATCATATGAAAACTAAGAGATCTAGAAGTGAAGAAAGTAGGAATCGAGACCTTCATAGGTCGCCAATAAAAGATCACAAACATTGATTGTCAAAGCATGACAAAAGGAGATACATTTTTAGAATTGACAATTTTGTCCACCATTGTCAACAAGGAGACACTAATGCAACAAAAAATAGTTTCACATCCTTAGGGGCCTCTCTCATTAGCATTCTTCCATTAATTGAGCACCTAGTGGAGTTTCTAGCCATAAGGAAGTCTTATAGTTTCTTGACTAAGTGATACAATCCCAATGTTCATTGTGATTATCATTACATACTGGGACACAATATAGACTCGTGTCTATCCCTCAAGCAGTGCATTCAAGACCTAATTGGGGTTGGTTTGGTTCAAGTGGATGCACTTATAGAAGTCTCTCTAGAGCTTGTCACTAAAGATCCATATCCAGTCATAGAATTGATTGAATGTACGCATGAGCTAAAGCATAGAAGGAGCACATTAACATATGAGGTCATAGAATTGATTGGATCCTTGCTCGACTCAAAGGACTCAAAGCACGACAGGAACAAACCAATAGATGCAGTCACATATATGATTGAGTCTCCACTTGATCTTGATCTCTACCAAAGAGAATCAAGATAGACATTTGTCACGTGCCCAAAAACATCCTAGGATTGTGAAGGATCTATCTAGCTATTTTCACTTTTAAAAATATCAAAATGAAAAAAAATCATCAAAAGTTTTAAAATGGAAAAAATAAAATTAGAATTTAAATAATGAAAAATGAAAAATAAAGTCTAAAGTTGAATACAACAAAAAATAAAATGAAAATGAAAAAAATGTAAAATAAAAATGAATAATGAATTCAAAAGTGAAAATGAAAAAAATCAAAATCAATAAAAAACACTTAATCTACTTAAGTGCATGTACGTGTCCCCCATGCATCCTGAACTGTAAGGGCCAAATTAAAACCACAGGTCCTAGGATGGAAGGAGAATAATCATTATCTTAAGGCCCAAAATGGTCCGCAAATTCTATCTCACCCATAAAAATCACTCAATTAATGAAATCGTCTACAACTGAAGTTATAGGATGAAACCACTCTAAAAATCCATAGGTGTCATCTTCTTGGTATTCTTAAACTGATCACCATGGAGGCGAGTTGTAACAAACCCCCAAAGTTAAGAATTCTTGAAAACAAATTTGGAGTCACCCCCTACAAAAACTTTAATGTTTAAACATGACAAAAACCCTACTCACAGGGAATGATAGAGATAGGTGCATTGAAGGATAAGGAGATTTTAATCCCTTGTCTCATTGTTCATGTCTCACCATCTTTTGTAATGATCTAGCCTAAGGACCACAAATGGGGAACCTTATAAGAATCTCACACTAATCCACAATTCAAGTTCCCATACTAATGTTCTAAGCATAAATGTCCACAACATCAAAGGATTAACTAAATAGACATTAATTGTGATGCCCAAAGAGCACCCAAACTTGAACATATGTCTGTCGATAATTTCTCAATGACACCCAGGACCAATAGAACATAAAACTCTCCTTTGGGATTCAAAAACTCCCATAGTAAGATTATGAACATCAATGTCCATGGACTTAAATGGAAAATGACTAAAAAGATAAATAATTAAGTCCAAAGGACACCTAAAATGTGGATACATGCTTGTTATAAACCACTTAAACCAAGAAATGTCTCGAATAAGGTCCATAGGATGTTTCTAATGTATGGTGCCTTAACCTAATTGGGTAGGGGAATTGCTGCTCGAATCTCGCCATATGGCACAACTTGAGTTATACAAGCATGAAATCAAGAGTTAGTGGAGCATCAACTCCATCCAAAATAAATGTTCCCCTAGTTGCACACCTAGATATGATATTCTTGGTAGAAGAACCAACCTATTCATAGAAGACAATGGGAAAGCTTAAACATGTTTGAAGTATCAAATCACCTTAAACTCTAGGACTGGAAAGTGGAAAGTAGGGGGAACATGTTAGTTGTCATTTGTCATCAGATAATCTATAATAATTACATGACAATCCCTCACATCTTATAAGATCCTCCCAAATAACATGGATTGCCTTGTAAAAGGGGTCTCAGTCCAGAAAATCTAAATGTCGACCAGCAACTTAAGCCAAAAAAAAGCTTCAAGGTTCAGAGCCTAAAATCTGGCACAGTAAGTAGCAACAAGCCATGGTATGTTAAATCAAACATTGAATTGGAAATCAATTTTGAAACAACTTATTTCTGACCAACACACTCACATTAATGTCAGAAGAAGAATTCAAAACCTTTGAAACAAAATGATGGGGAAACATTCTACCACCATAATTCAATCCACGACAATCCCTTACCTCGATAAAGACAAATGAAGAAGGAAAATATCATACGATAGTACTCACACTGCATCAGTATCATAGACAATTTCAACATCAAAAGGTCTCCTTTGACAATTACAACATATTTCCACCAACAGAGGCCATCAAGGAACCATTGAGACAAGATTATAGATAGCAAAGACATGTTAAAATAGTATGGAAAATGGATAGAGTCTAATTTTCATCTAGCTTCAGTAATCCTTGCATACTTCTTCAAATAAAAGTCCAACAAGGCACATTATCTCCTAGGAACTAAAAAGCCTACTTGCGTTTCAAGACAAGTCTACAACCCATGAACTGGGGTTACCTACTGATGAGCCATGGGGAATCTTTAAGCTTCTACCTTTCAAGCAAAATACATTGATCAGTTCTCACGAAGTCACTAGAGACTTTTTAGATACACAACATCCACACCACATCACTGAAGAAGATTGAATGATATGATAGACTGTTATTGTCATCATCTCTTTCATAATGACATTCCTTACCTCTACAATAGTTGAAACTAAAGTGTAGAAAAGTCAATACAACTTGCATTAGACTTCAATAATAAAGCATGACCTAGGGCCTTCAACCATGTGATCGGTGGAAGAAGACTTTCCTGATATTTTGCCTCAATTTAAAAGTCCTACACTCTACTAGGCATCCTTAATCATGAACACTTATATGGATGGTCTCTCTTACCATTTTTTAGGTCATGGTCCATTACCTAAAACTAGACCAATCATGTGCTTCATCCAATCTCTTTTGGTCCTTGACCATCACATGAAACTAGACCAATCATGTACTTCATCCTCCAATCTCTTTTGCATCCTTGACTATGACCTTAAATTTATCCAATTTCATATTCCAATCTTTGTGGTTCATGGATGAAAGCCTTAAACTAGACCATCTTCATTAGCATATCCATTTTGGGTCATGGACAAAGACCTCAAATTAGACCAAATGATCTATCCTAAATAGGTGTATTTCCTTCTAAACCATAAATCCATATGTTAGATAGGCACCAACACTTAATCCCTACTAGCAATAGGAACTTTTCATGTCAAAGTCCTATCCAAAATAAGCACTTAATTCCTCAAAGACCAACAGCCATGTAGGCATCTACACAATCTAATACCTACACCGTATAGGTACTCCTAGATTAATCTATTAGTTGTCCACGAGGCCTAACTATCATCTAGTTCCTGAATTTTAGACTTTGGTCCATACTAAGAAAATTCAAAATCACATGATCGTAGTTGACACTGGTTCACTTACACAAAATCCCTATTCCAAATATGCATACATTGACCAACTTTGATGATCTGATGAGTCCTATCATGACTAGGAATTCTTCATGAATCGAGTCATATCCAAAATAGGGATCCACATTCAATCCTTATCATGAATAGGTGTGTCCTTAAACTCAATCCCTACATTCAGGTAGGAAAACCCAATAGAGCTCTACATTCTGGTGGGCACTCCTTGAGAAAACCCTATCAACAAATAGGCACCTCAATCAAAGCCCTACGTACAGTATGAAAAACCCTCTATTTTGAAGTTGAACTGTCTTGTATCCAAGAGATGCTCTAGGGAATAAACAATCATCTGATATAGTCACTAGCTTTGAAGGCCTCCTTAAATCCCAAAATTTGTCTAATGCCCAATCTTATCTATCTTGAGCACTTTTGGAAAATAGGAAACACTCTAGGGAGAAGACAATGGACTGATACAATCACTATCCATGAAGCCTACCTTAAATCTAAAACTTTTCTTGGTGTTGTATCTTATTAGTCTTATCAATACATGAGATTCTCTAGGGAGTAGACAACTAACCAATACAATCATTGTTTATGAAGGCTACCATAGATCCAAAAACTTGTCCAAGTACCCAAACTTATCCATCTTGAGAAATCATGGAGAACTAAAGTAGTTGAGACTATGATTTCTAAGGTCCTAATAAGAAACATGGAGCTCTTTAAATGGTTGGTTGATGCTATGTTGATCCTTACACCTAGTAGGATCTTTTAAATGATCACATATGCTTTCATCTCCATATCTATCAATCCTTTTTCTAAGACCTCAAAGAGGGATCTATATCTTCATATCTAATCCGCCTCAAAATCACGTCAAGAAAGTACCATTTGTAGTGTGGATGTAGTTCAAAGGAAGGTTGATCGTATCAAGTAAGAATTAGAGAGTCAGGGATAATTTATCATAATAATTTTAGGGGATGGATGATAAACTAGTGGAGGAACATGTTATCTAGCCCACCTTATAACTAGATGATCACTCAATGCCTGATTTTATCTTTTTTAGCACTCTTCCCACAAACATTATGCTAGAGAAGTGTAAATTCTCTAAGTAATAGACAATATCGGCTACATTTACAAGTTGTGAAGGCCACCTTACCCTAGGATATCTATCTAATTGCCAATCTTATCCATCTTGAGTACTTTTTAGAAACTATAACAACCAAGATGATATTTTCAAAGATCCTAAACAAGTAACCTAGAACTCTTTGTGTGGCACACCGTTCGAACAAAACGGCATTAACTAAGCAGATGTGATTATTAACAGCGGATTACTAAAAATCACTAAAAATTAAAACCATTTGCAAAGAGATCCAAACACAGGAAAACTCTTTTGTCAAGAACCAAAGTATTTTATTTACATCCTGGTTCATAAGTACATATCATGTACTATCTCTTCTTGAGGATTACAAGCATCAACTGCCTTGTTAAAGCTATACACATATAGCATAGGAACCTCGAGCATCAAGCCAAAATCTCAGATCAATTCATTTAAAAGTACTCACTACAACTCCGAGGACCTGAGAGTACAGAGATGACACATAGGACTCTTATACAAAATATGACAGCCAGTGCCTCCACCTGGAATCTCATTGTTGTCCCTATTGCTGCTACCCTTCTCCTACTGTAGGGTTTCTACCTCCTCATCCTCATCCACTTAAAAAGGTTGGATCCCACGGGGGTGATACAATTGACAATTGTCCCAGCGAGAGATATAACTCTCTTCTAGAAATATTATTATTGTAGTTTAATAGAATAAAACTGAGCAGGGAATCATATATATTCAACAGTAGATAAATAATTGTTTAAACAGATTAGAGCAATATTCTTATTCAAGTATTTCAGCTATAACTTGATAAAGCAGCATGTCACTTATCCAATAAGGAATTGAAGACATGTATAACATTTATCCATCTAAGATATGCTAAGCAAGATAACATTAACCAGTGATTCTCATATTTCAACCTTAAGCAAATACGCTACACTGCTGATTATGTTTTACAATCATACTTAAGCCCTGAGGAGATGAAGTATACCATTCATGCTCCAACCAAACATGATTACATAAAGCCTCAGTTCCATACATAGGTCAATGGAAGAGCCAGACTCCATCACCTCATCTGTCTTGGTTAGTACGAGATTATATGCAAGACATCTTGTGTCTCTGCTAAATAGCTTACCAGTGTATACTGGTTACTTCGCTATAGAGTTATATCCCGTAGCATATACTCTTTTCAGGATATGGCCCTTAGCAAATGCCTGCTATTGTAGAGTTATGGCCCATAGCCATACTCTCATTGGGATATGGTCCATAACCATTACTGTGCATAGGATATGGCACGCAGTCATTCCTATGAGGTGTAAGGATATATTCTCCCATTACCCCCACATATTCAAAAATATGCATTCCAGGAGTTATCACAGGAAAACCTGTTTCACCATCACCAATTATTGACGATGACGGATCTATGGACAGGGCTCTATATAATAATATTCCACTTGATTAGTTAAGAACATTACCCTATTCTTTTAACATCAATCAAGATTCCAAACAGGAATTATTATAACAAATGCTACAAAGAATGAGTAATACTTCTATCAAGTAATTTTTGAAGCTTTATAAAACATTGGGATCTCAATCCCTTGTCACATCATGGGCATTCTCATCCCTTAACATCTCATCATCATGATTATGGAATATGGGTATTCAAACCATCAGTTCATCAAAGAACACTTGTTACCACTTATCGGGTAACTAATATATTCAGGTCATCTGACTAAGGTAAACATGATACATGCTACACAAGCATCTCACATGGCTCTCAAGCCCATTTAATCTCTTATTACCTCTTACTAGGCAACAAAGCATATTATGGCTCACTAGGCCCATAAAACAATTTCAATAATAAAACATCATAGCTCATACCTGGCTATGCCCAACATCTCATGATACCTGCATGGTTAGTAATCACAATAATAGTTATATCAATTTCATATCAGCACTATGCAATGTAAGAGTTGCATCACTATTCCCTCATTAGGGTTAGGGTTTCCCAAATTCATGTCAATTAAGGATACTCATCCCATTACCTAAAATTAGGGTTATGGTTTATCATCATATTGCCCAACGTTAGGGTTTCATGCACTATAACCCAAAAATTAGGGTTTCACATAGCATCACCCTGGATTAGAGTTTCACATCACATCATTGCATTAGGGTTTCACATGGCATCACCCTAGATTAGGGTTTCACATCACATCATTGCATTAGGGTTTCACATGGCATCACCCTAGATTAGGGTTTCATACATCATTATCTTGAACTAAGGTTCCTTATAACTTTTCCCCAAATTAAGGTTTCATGAAACATCCTCTTAAATTAGGGTTTTTCATTATATTACCCTGAATTGGGATTTCTCATATCATTACCCTAGATTAGGGTTACACCATTACCTAGATTAGGGTTTCACCTAGCATTGCCCTAAATTAGGGTTAGGGCTCATCAACCTTTTCAATTAGGGTTTCATGATCTCTTTATCAAGGATCATACCCTAATTACACATTTTATTCATGTTGAAGTTTTGAGGCTTAACCACTACATGATTATTATACATGTATGAATTCCTCTCTCTCTCATCCTCTCTAGGATATGGATTACTCCATACTTATCAACTTGGATCAACCCATTATTCAAATACATACATCTATGGTTATAATAGTGTATTGAGTTACTACTTTCATAAGCATCAAAGGTTAACCACTCAAAATGTACTAATCACCTAAGTACTTGAGAGGTACAACCATTGTAATTAACTTTGAGATACATCATTAACAATCATAGGGTTAATTGATCTTTCATAGCCTTGAGACTATTAGGTCTCCAAATGGTTTTGATATTTTTTAACCTTCAAATGGTTTTAACCTCCTTGACCTTCAAATGATTTTCAAACTGTTTGCCTTCCAAACGGTCTTGAGACCGGTTGGACATCAAGGGTTGAGACCATTTGCTCTTAAACGGTTTTGAAACCATTTAGTTCTTTCCACCTTTGAAACTGTTTGATCAATATATCATTGAAACTGAATGAACAACCCATTATTGAAACTGATTGGACATCAAACGGTTTGAGACCGTTTGCCCTCCAAACGGTCTCAAGACCATTTGGTCCAAACCACCATGAAACTGAATGGATCAACAAGGGTTTCTTAATCAATTGATTTAGGGTTTCCACTCATTGAATCATCCAACATTAAGACCATTGAAAGTAGATCAACTTGCAACCCTTGGATCTCCATCCATCCATGACTCCTCTTGACCTTGAGCCATTCAACATAGAAATCGACTCAATCAAATTTAGGGTTTCAACCAATCAATCCGATTAGGGTTTGTAATCAATGGATCATCCATTCTTGAATCCATTATAATTAGATCAATTTGAACCATTGGATCTTCATCCAACTACATCAACAATTAACCTCAAATGGTCTTGAGACCGTTTGACCTTAAACGGTCTTGAGAACGTTTGCCCTCAAACGGTCTTGAGACCGTTTGCCCTCAAACGGTCTTGTGATCGTTTGAGCACCAAACGACCTTGAGACCGTTTGGTCATCAAGTTGAAACCGTTTGCACATGATTTTTCTTGAGGTGTGTGCTAAGATGACATCATCATCTTCAAGCTACAAACCTTTGAAATTTGTTGTGATCTTTGTGGTGATTTCATCAATTAATCAAAAGGAAAAATCGTGAATGAAAAAGGAATCAACACATGATAAAGAAATGAAATCAATAATGATATTTAAGGGTTCAAGTTATATAACCCGCCTTCAAAGTTGAATCCAAGCTTCAAGCTTCACATCCTCAATGGTGAATGAAGCTTTCTCAACTGTTCAAGGTTCGTTCTCAAGTCTTTGAGTGAAAAAAATGGCTAAATTTGAAGATTGAATGGAGAAAAGAAGAAAATAAGCATTGAATTTCGATTTCCACCATGAAATCAAGGTTTAAGATGATTAAGGAGCTCACCTACAGGTTGGGGTACGTCCTACTATTTCTCCTAAGGTCCCTTGTGCATGGAAAAAGCAAGAAAAGAAAGAAGAGTCGAAAAAGCCTTTCATGTGGGTGAAAAATGGAGTGTATATAAGGGAATTTCAAGAGAGAGAAAGTATTATAAAAAATCCTTCAACTCCCTAAATTGGTGCCACTTATCCCCCTCACTTCCTTTCATACGAATCTGTCATACTCCCCTTCAAAATCCTCTTCTTTATCCATGATTTAAAGGAAAACAAATTAAGCACCTTAATCAATATAATAATAATATCCAAAAAATGAGTGGATATTACTTTTTCTTTAACTAATGTGAGTGGGCTCTCCACTCACTTTAGATATTTCGGTGCCATTGCAAGTCATAAGGAAGTCCATACTTATATAAATTCAACCATCACATTTTTTTTTGAAGGACACTTCCATTAATATATTTATTTTTGCATTAAATTGAATTAGGGTTTCAATTATGCTTAAATCTTGATTATTTTAATATCAAGATTCTCTCTCTTCCAAAGAGATTCAAATGAGATGCTCCTCTGATTTTATTGTCTCTTATTGATACCAAGAAACATTAGGGACTCTCTCGAAGTGGTATTTTGCATATTGAACCCTAGGTTTTGGGTAAATTGTACATTACACCAAAACTAGGTTTTAATGCACAAACATTGCTCAATAAGCTCTTTCTTGGTGCTCAGGCTTATACAAGCCATACCTCTACATCATTTTCATTCTTATGATGCTTCAACACTTAAGGACATTTTATCATGTAACATTTGCAAGTTAACCCCTCAATTTGGGTAATTTGCACATTAGTCCAAAACAGACAAAACATTATTTTCAACTTTATTCAAAAAGGACTAAATTGAAACATAAGTTCCTCTTGAGCCTTAATTACTTTTCAAAATATAAGATAAATCATATAATTATCTTTCTTAAACAAAACATCTAGGGTTAATGTGTAACCCAGGTCAGGGATGTTACACTTTGAATGGCTATTGCTCGATGAATTAGACAATGAACCAATAAAGTCACTAGCCATTAAGCCACCTTAAATTAGGAAATTGTTTGATGCCCACCCTTATCTAACTTAAGAGTTTTTAGAAAAATAAAGATGCTCTAGGGAGTAGACAAAGAACCAATATAGTCACTGGTTACAAAGTTCGCCATAAATTTAGAAATTTGTTTGATACCCAATCTATGGTCCTGGATCACGACCTTAAACTAAACCAATCCCATGCTCATATTTCTAAATATTTTTGGGCCGTAGATCACAACTTAAAATTGAACCCATCCTACGCTTGTATTTCCAAATCTTTGTGAGTCAAGATCATGATCTAAGACTACAGTGATCATGTCCTAAACAGATATCAATATTTACAATCCCTGCATTGGGTAGGAGCTTTTAGATGATCATATATGTTATCATTCCATATATGATGACTCCAAAACCAGCATACTTTCCATGATGACATTCCATTTGTATTTGTGCACTCATACCAATAAAATGTTAACAAGGAAAACATGAGGATTTGTGGTTATTAACTATAATAAATGGAGGCTAGATAATAGTTCATGGAACCAATAATGCCACACAATTGCATCATTCATAAAGGAAAGATAGAGTCTGCATTTATTGACCAGAAGCAAAGTGAACTGCAATAAAAAGGAAAGTACATAGGATATAATCTGCATCCTATATATCAACTAGGAAAAGGAAATGAAAATTAACCTATCTAAAGAGAAATAGAAGGAGACATCTATCTACTCTAGTAGTTGTTAGGATGTATCTAAATTTTGGGTGCACAAAGGGCTCATTAACTACTTTCATCATGTAGAGAGAGAAAAAATGGTGTTAATGTGTTTAAAAAGGCTTTAGGATATCATAGATCACATAAATAGGGTTTTGTGATTTAGATGGAATAAGATACTAATTATTTCTCATGGGAGATTTACTAATATAAATGCATGTCATCATTTTCCACCCATATTTGAGATAAAGAAAGGTAGATAAATCATCCATTATGCTTCGTGCCCATATTTTTGGAAATATATCTAGATAGAGTTTGTGATATCATTTTATTTGGATTCCTTATTTTTTTTTGTATAAAGATGATATATAATTTTACAACCATTCAATATTTCTACTATTTATTATGACTTTCCTAAGATAATTATGTTTCTATTAAATAGATGGAGAGAGGGGAAAACACTAAATGAGGTGGAAAGTTTGGATTGGACTAGCTGGGTCTAGGTGGTGGGTTCCTTCAAGCTATTTCATTTGCTAACACACAACGCAACCTATTGAATAGGTAGTTCATGATTGGTCCTTGGAAATCGGTTGGTGTTGTGTAGATTTTCTCTTTCCTCTATTAATGCTTGCTTGAGTAGCCTGGGTCAAGCTTCGGAAAGCCCTGTCTTGGGCTTGGATGCTCTTCTTGGCTAGATGAGGGTACATGATCCTTTATGGAGTGGTCTCGTAATAGGTCAGTAATGCCTTGCGTCATGGCTCCCTCTCGTTTGAAGTGTTATCGAGATCTATGAGAGATGGTAAGTAGAGAAGAGGAGGAAGGAGTGTGGATATCTCTAGGATTAAGGAGGGTGGATGTGGATGTTCATAGGGGCTTAGTGAAGGTGAGGGTGATGCATGATTAATGTAGAAAAGGCTCCTATATTGGGGATGCCAAGGTGGCTGGAGGATGAAGATGGTGGTGAAGGAGAGGGTGCTAGGGGTGGTCTCTTGAGGAATTGTGGGTGCAGGAAAGCTAAAGGGAAAGCGGCAGAGGTGATGGGGGTCTTAAATAGACATGAGGAGGCATAGATGAGGGATCCCTAAATGAAAGTCTACTTCCAGTGAGAGTTGTGGATAAATAGAAGGTGGTTCTCCCTGATATGAGGATCATGGAGCACATGTTTGGGTTAGTTTAGTTTGTCTTCACAAGAGAAGAAACTCTATCCCTCTAGAATTACGAGATGGGAGTTAGTGTGGAAGCTAGGGTCATGGCAGTGTGGTTGGGTTGTTGGGATCAAAGGCCAAGTTGAATATTAATTCAACCTTGTTGGATCCTGATAAAAGGATAGGATTCAAGGGGTCACAAATAGCACCCACACTAAAAGTAGTTGGGTACTCATTACATTTGATATGTCTTTCTCTGATCAAAATCATTGGTTAACTTAGGTCTAGGGTCAATAATGAATAAAATTATGCTTATAAAATCAAATTATCATATCTTTTAATTGGTTTTTCCAATCATTATGAAATTTAGATGGAGCTTGATGATATAGATATCTAAGCATGCTAGAAATTTGAGAGTGAAATTCAAATGTTGCAACTATAGTTCCACTAGGTTCTTAATGCATAGAATCACCCTAATGTGCATTTAGGGTTTGTATTATTTCAAGATTTTGTGTACCCACATGATCAAAACATTAGAGTGAATTATTGAGAGCATTAAGGCATATAATTTGGGAGATTATTTATATCATTAAATTTTCAATAGAGAGAAAAATAATATAAAAAGTTACTTTATCACACTTTTTAGGTGGGGATATAGTTCTAAATAAGGTTAATTAAATCAAATGAGAACTAGATATTTAGGGATAATCACTCGTCCACACTCTAGGGGACATATAATGAACTAGTGTAAGAACATGTTGTGGAGGCCACCTTATCATTGGATGATCATATAATTCCCAATCTCAATTCTTTCAACACTCTTTATATGAACTTTGTCCTATAAGATCACACATACTCTAGGGATCATATAAGTAACCAATATTAATCACTTGTCATAAAGGTCACCTCATATCTGAATACTTGTCTAACCATCCAATCTTCAATCTTGATCAATGAAATCCCTATAGTAGATAGTCGAACTCACCAGGTTCTACCTTTTTAGGATCCTGGTCCTAAATACAACACACTCATCTAATCACTCAACAAAAATTAAAATTAAAATGTACAAGAAAAGAAGAGACACGATGAATATTTAGGATCTTTTTACATTCAAGCAGTCATCATAATTTCCCTAATTACTGACTCTTGATTCTTGATTACTATATAAACCACAAACCAAATCCTCTTTTAACATCCACATTTTCTCACTAAGGCATGAGTTTGTGAGAGAATCAAATATGTACTGGCTTAAGAATTAGAGCAATGATCAGAGTCACTTTTGCAGTCAATTAACCTCGATTGTCTCATCAGCACTCCAATGGAATGAATAATTGGTTAGACATACGTAAGTGTCTCAGTTAGAGGCTACCTTACTCAAAAGAAATCATCTAAGCCCAATATTATTTTTGTAGAAAGGAGTGGTTTCAATAAAATAGATAGAGTACTAGTATCCTATATATAGGAGCTAGGGAGTACATGGGCTAAACATAAGTAAGGGAAAATACAATGGGCATAAGAACAACTAATCAATTATAGTAACATGCCCCCTCAAGTCGAAGAGTAAACATTGTGAAGTCCCAACTTAATGCCCATATACTTGAATAAAGCAAGAGGAAGAGGTTTGGTAAGGATGTCTGCAACTTGATCACTTGTCCTAATGTGACGAGTGGTGATCTTTTTGGCCTTAAATCAAGCACTTAGAGACTACTTGAGGCCGCAGAGAGGTCATCAAAGATGACATAGGTTGTGAGAAGATGCCCACTCAGCAACAAACTCGGGCGGTTGTTGCATGTAGACTTCCTCTAAGAAATCTCTGTGAAGAAATTTATTCTTGATGTCAAGATGGTAAAGAGGCCAGTCAAGGTGAGAAAAAGAACATTTCATCCTCATTAAAGGTGAAATCCACAGAGATATAAATTTTTCTAGAGTTCGGTTTAAAACATTTTTATCCTTTATAGAGCAAGGATAACTAATAAATATGGTTTGGATAGCTCAGGGGAAAATCTTGTCAGTTTGGGATCAAAATTATGAACAAAGGTGACACAACCGAAAACCTAAGGTAGTTGAGGGAATAGTGTGGATTGAGGGTAAACAATGCAAAAAGAAGTATGCTTCCTGAGAATAGAGGAAGGTTGTGATTAATATGAAAGTAAGCACTGAGGATTGCATCAAACCATAAAGGCTTAGGCGAGTTGGAATGAATGAGAAGAGAGTGTGTAATGTCGAGTAAATAATGGTTTTCACGCTCAAAAATGCCATTTTGTTGTTGAGAGTATACACACAAACATCGATGAATCATCCCTACATCATGGCGAAAGGAGGCAACAACCTTTTGGGTATATTCAAGGGTGTTGTCGGTTCAAAGAATTTTAATAAAGGTTGAAAATTGTATCAAAACCAACTTTTTAAATTCGTGAATTAATGTAAACACTTCATTATGAGTTTGTAGTAAGTAAAGTCGTGTCATTCTAGAAAAATCATCCATAAATGTAAGGAAATATCTATAGCCATTATAGCTAGTAGTTCTCAATGGACCACCCACGTCAGTATGAACTAAGCCAAACATACGAGATGATTGTTTATAGATACAAGACAGGAAGAACACATGATGGTGTTTCCTTAGTTGACATGCATTATACTAAATGGAAGAACTAGATGACAAAGAACTATCTAATAATTTAAGCTTGTCTAAAGGTCAATGACCATGACGTAGATGCAGCTGAAGTGGCACGGAGGCAAGAAGGGTTGTGGTAGGTTGGAGGGTGGGGTAGAGAAGTAGTAGAGATCAACATAGTGTACGATCTACCCAATCATCATTAAATTCCTCCAATCCTACAAAATAAAACTAGATGGACCAAAAGTTACAAAGCATTTGAGAGAATCAACATTATTTGCTACAAACATCAAACTGTATGGAAATTTTGGGACAAAGTGGACAGAAGCACTTGATTTTAGAAGAGATAGGAATAGTGCCACATCGAGTTACTCATTAAATCTACCCATCTGCCATTGTGATAGATGAGTGAGGGGTAAACAAATCAGATGTAGTTAGAAGATGGGGCATATACCAGTCATATGTTGTGTTGCACCTGAATCCATAATCCAGTTAGAAGTGGCAGCAAGAATGGATGCCCCAAAGTTACCTTGATGTGTGGTGGCTAGGTGGGAAGAAGAGCCGACGGTAGGTAAATCTCTGACTTACCAATCAGAAGAAGTAGAAGTGAAAATGTTGTTGTCCCAACTAGTGATGAAATTGAAATGGTGATGAAACAGATGGACGTTCATTCTGCCCCGGGTCCTTCTGGATTCACCGTGCCTTTCTACAACGTCACTTGGAGTATCATGCGGAAGGACTTCATGGACATGACAGAAGTTTTCTGTAAGCTACAGCCTTGTCATTGTAGCCTAATCTACTGTCTCATTCTTCTTATACCAAAGATAGACAACCCTGAAGACCTTTCCACTTATTTCAGACCGGTTTCTATTGAGAACATGGCTCTTAGAATTCTAGCACGTGTTCTTAGTAACAGGCTCTCTCCTTTCATGTTGTCCATTGTATCTAAGTATCAAGGCGCCTACAATGAGATTACCAACCATGTATGCTTGGTGAAAGAGTTGGTTCATGACATCAATCAAGGAGACACCTTCCCTAACGCCTTGTTCAAGTTTGACATGTCAAGAGCATATGACAGAGTTCACTGGGGTTCCCTTCGGCTTATCCTCTCCAAATTCGGTTTTCTGAATAACTCGATTAATCTTTGTCTTAGGTTCTTTGATTCCACTTGGGATTCTATCACCCTGGGAGAGCATACAGTAGGTTTCTTCCAGATCAAAAGAGGCCTAAAGCAAGGAAACGCCATATCCCCTTTCATGTTCATCATATTCGAAGAGATTCTTTATAGGCAGGTTATGGCTCTGACGGTGAATCAGCCCATCGCTAGATTCTGTACAAGAGGAGGTGGTGAAGCACCCTCGATCCTGCTTTACGCTGACGACATCACCATGTTTGTCAACGTTGACCCGGTGACGCTTGTAGCTATCCGACATACGGTGGAGTCATACATGAGAGCCTCCGGACAAAGCATCAACAGATCTAAGTCAGTATGTATGATTGGTCATTCGGCTTCTGCCTTAGATCAAGACATTACTTCCAAAGTGGGTATTGAGGGGATAGTAGATTCCTTTACATACCTTGGAACTCCCATCATGAAAGGACGATTGAAGCTAACTGATTTTGAATACCTCTTTCAGAAGGTCATCGGTAAGATTGCATCCTGGAAGGCGAGACTGCTCTCTTTTACGAGACGTAGGTTGTTGATCCATCACGTGCTATCATCTATCACATTGTATACGGCCGTTGCGGTGGGGATTCTTGTTGGTATTATCAACCGGATCGATGAGGCCTTATCCTAATTCTTATGGATTGACAGACATAATCACCGACGTAAAGCTTGGATAGCTTGGAATAGGGTCACTATGCCTCCTGACCAAGATGGTCTAGGTATCACTTTCGCTCGCCTATTCAATGATGCTTTTATTGCCAAAGCTTGCTGGGAGATTGTCGTTGGTAATTATTTATGGGATGATTACTGTCGTGATAAATACGCTAGTCCTTCATCTAACAGATCGGGCCTTTATCCATGCCACCTCAAGCTCAGCAGTGTTGCTTCTCCTCATTGGAAGAAGATTTGGAAGATGTTCCCCGCTATATACCCGGAATGTAGATGGGTTGTTGGTAGAGGTGATATACATTTTTGGGATTCTCTTTGGTGTGATAGAATATTAAATGACCACACCTGTCTGGCCAGTGATAGGCATCGAATGTTCTTGATTATTGATTTTTGTACGCAAGGAGAAGGATGGGACTGGGCCGCATTATCTCATATTATTGACGATGAAGGCATTCAGCTTATTAAGCGATCTGGTAATATGGTGTATGACCATGATGAAAAGATCATTTGGTCGCTTGACGTTTGAGGACATTTCTCTCTGAGATCCTCATGAAAGCTGATTGCTGGGCATGCTCTAGTAGACATCAAGGACTTCAGTTACATTTGGAGGATCGACGCGCCTAAGGTCACTACTATTGTGTGGAAATTCTACATGAGAGAAGCACCCACTGATGATAATATCAAATACAAATGCCTTATACCCTTCCCTTCCCGTTGCAACTGCTGTATTGAGCCATAGGATGAAGACACTGACCACCTTATTTTTTTTAGGACAGTTAGCCGTATTTTTTTGGAGGAAGTTCTCTGACCTCACTGATGAGGATCCACCTCATGATCTTATCTCTCTTATTAGACATTATAAGCGTGCCAATTCCATTAGGCTGGATGAATGGATTTCTAGGTATACTGCCACCCTCATACCATGCAGTATATGGAAGATTAGATGCTCTGCAAGATACGACGGCTCTCGCCCTTATCCATTTAAAGAGTGGGAGCACATCATACATCTTATTAACATCATGATGAAGAAAAAGATCTTCTGTTGCAGCAGTGACCCATGTCTGTACCGCCGGCTCAAGTCTAATGGCATCGAGGAACATTGCACCAAGCTGAAGAAGGTTGGACTGGTCAGATGGTCAGCTCCCGACATTTATAACCTCAAATTGAACGTCGTGGTGGGAAGAGTGTGAGACCCTTTGGATAATCTTAGAAGGTGGGCCGCTGGTCTTATACGCAATCACAGTGGAGATTTTTGTCTTGCTTACAGATTTTGGTTGAAATCAAAGGACTTTATTGTTGCCTACATTAAGGCGTGTATATTTGGGATGAAGTTCGCACATGATCAGCACTTGAACGTATCACACATTGAGGTGGATGATAAGTATACACATGATATTATTTCGAAGATTGCCAAAGAGCCTTGGAGAACTACACCCTACGTCAGAGATCTAAGAGATGACATAGATGAGTATGGCATTGTCAGGTCAATCATCCACAAAGTCATGAATGCTACCCCTAGGGAGATTGGTAAATGGGGGGTTATGTTTGATGATACCTTCATATGCTCTAATTACATAAGCCTTCCGGAAAAGATTCATGGCATGATCACCTTGGACAAGAGGCAGATCCCGTATATCACCATTAGTCACATCGAGGCCTCCTCCATGTGAGTTTTTTATGTTTGATGGATCTCACCTGCGGGTTATGAGCAGGAGTTGTAACTTTATGATGTCGTTTTCCTACATGAGGAGGGTGGGATGAATAATATTACCTCCTGGCTTGAAAAAAAAGGGGAGAATCATCATAATATTGTGCAGCTTGGTGAAGGTGTTTGTACTCCTCATGGGATAATGAGATATGAGAAGTTTGAGATGGTGCATGTCATGAAAGAGGTGCACAACCAATTATTGTAGACCCCCTCTGGTGAGGAGTGATGATCTTCTTGGCCTTGAACTAGCTCCTTGGAGACTTCTTGAGTCCATCGAGAGATCATCAAAGATGTCAAACTTTGTGAGAAGATGTAACCTATGGATCAGTAAAGAGTTCTCCTTCATGCTTATGCTTTGTATGATAGTCCATCAGGTCAACAAAGAGTTCTCCACATTGGACGTGCACCTTCTTCACCACATGCAAAGAGTTCTCTAGTGCTTAAGGTTGTAGAGAGAACTCTTTAATGAAGCAAGCCCTTGGAGACTGCTTGAGGTCGTAGAGAGATTGTCGAAGAATACATACTTTGTGAGAAGATGCCCCCTCTGGATTAGGAAAAAGTTCTCCTTCCATGCTTATGTTTTGGATGATAGTCCATTGGATTAGCAAATAGTTCTCCTTCATGGTTTGCTATCTGAAGAGTGCTTTGGGATGAGGATTGCTCTTCAAGTGTCCTAAATTCAAGGTAATATCTATCTCCAGATATGTAGATGCTCTTCAAATGTCAAGTAAATCAACTTTCTGAATATATGATGATACTTTTCTGGATTAGTAAAGAGTTCTCTTTCATGCTTATGCTTTGTATGATAGACCATCTGGGTAGATGCTAGACCAATGTGCATATGTGCTTGACTAACATGGGTAGAGCCTTTGTCGCGTCCTTTCCCATAATATGTTGGATAGCCATACTTCGAGTGGAAAACATATTCAGTATGGCCCAATTTGCTAGAATAAGTGCACTTTGGGCGTTGGCCCCATCCACGACCATGACCTCTGGCCACAGCAGCCACTGTCGATGGAGGTTTAGATTCAACAGTAGAAGAGGCGTGAGGAGAAAGCATCTCAGACTAGGTCAGGTGTGTAAATATCTAGTCCATGGATGGAAGGGTCGTACCAACTAGGACTGGTTGTCGAGAAAAAATTTAGTTGATGTAATAAGACCTTCATCGCATCATAGTACTTGGATATGGGTCGATCCCTTGTTGTTTG
Source organism: Alisma plantago-aquatica (assembly GCA_963693085.1). Classification (NCBI taxonomy): domain Eukaryota; kingdom Viridiplantae; phylum Streptophyta; class Magnoliopsida; order Alismatales; family Alismataceae; genus Alisma; species Alisma plantago-aquatica. The sequence goes on along the minus strand of OY856410.1, from coordinate 929,160,831 downwards.
GAAAAGATTTTGTCCATGGCATTGTAGATGCACAAGCAGTTGTCCTCCTGGGTGAATAAATGCTTCATTTTTCTTACATTATTTTAGTGCACTTGTTCTACATGTACTTGACTGCAATGGTAAGTTCCATCCACCCCCAGAGCCAGGAGTGAACTTGGCTATTGCATGTAGTCCAAGTAGTGTCGGGAATGGGAGGGGCATCCTTAGTGATAAACTTAAATTATCCTATCATTCTAGACATGTTTGAACAGCATTCATCCATAGTAGAAAATTGTCATCATTGAGTTTAACAACGATAATATAAGACATATCATTACATATAGTGGTAGATGTTGGCTTGACAGTGTCACCAATGATATGACAATAATAGTACCAGAATAAGAAACACAAAACATATAAAAAGTAAAGGTACAGGAATGTAGCATTGTATAAAATAACAAAATAGAAATACTACTAAAATAAAAATTAGGTACAAGGAGGATTAGCACTACTGGAATGTACTTGGATAGGAGATAAGTAGGACTACCAGAATGAAAGTCGGTAGAAATAGGAATGACGCTACCAGAATGGATCTTGATAGGAAAAATAGAAATTACTACCAAATTAATGGTACGGCAGAAAAGATGAACATAAAATCACCAACTTTTAAAAAAAAAGCACTCAGTCATGTGGATTAGGAAAACCACATGAAGAGGGAAAAATTACCCTTTGTTATTTTAGTACTTTATAAATTAACACAAGGTCTTTTTATTCTTTTCTATTTATATATAGATCAAATGTTTGGAAAATTTCTTGCTTCACAACGACTTGGAAAGAACAAGTTAAATAAAGGTGAAGAAGACGTGCATATACAACCAAATCAGATTTGTTGCTAAATGAGAAGTTGTCACGGAGATCAAATAGATAGGAGGGAGAGGACCAATCTTGACTGAATGGGTGTCGCTTGCACGTCCAGGAGAAGAATCATGCGGCCATTACGGGAAGAATCAAGGCAAGACAAGCACGTACATGATCAGCCACGAGAAGGATCAAGGCACACCGTCACGTCTTATTCTGGACATTGTTCACGTCGGGATCACCAGGAGATCATCGTGTCATCTCTCTCTCTCTCTTCCTACATGTTAGTGATGAATTTCTGTCATGAGATATAAGATGATTGAGACCACAACACACCTAAAAATTAAAAACTTTCAAGACAATGACAGAAAAGTCATGGCCGTCTTCAACCCCAAAGATTTGTCAACTTAAAGAAATACTCTTTTTATTATTTTGTCATTTTCTTTAATAACCTCAATCACCATCATTTCAATCTAAGATTTTTGAAAAAGAAGTAATACATTTAACGAGTGTGATTGAAGTACTAATATTTTTTACTTGTAACGAGATCGTCGAATCTGGTCTCTAAAATCATACATGTTTTTCTTATCTATCCTTGTATAGAGTCAAAGAAATCAAATCTTTTGTGATATTCCGATCACTTGAACACCCAGCTCCATATTTTCTTATTTTACAAATAAAACTGACTGAAAATTCTGAAAACTCAAACGTTTTCTTTTATTTACAGCAACTCCAGGATCATTTTTACTATGTAGCTTTTTTAGACTGAGTACAACAAGTGGCCTATACAAAAGGTGACTCTTCAAGTGTGGAGTTTGTTATGCAATATTTCCATACTATGGCACTTCCATGAGAACTAACAGTATTTTTTTTGCATAACGAAATATTGTGGTACGAAAAGCAGTCAGAAATGAATGTTTTGATCCACCAGATTAGAGCCTACGCATAACAAAAATTTCAAAATTTGCAGCTGAGTCTCCCCAGTATTCAACAGTGATCTCATAGCTTTGTTTTAAAGGTACTGACTATTATTATCATGGTAAAAAAATATCTCATTAGAGAACACTGTACATCCGTCACTACAAGAGAAGAGCAAACTATCAACTTAAGCAATCAATTTACATTGGAAAAATTTTACCCGCAGTGAATTAAGCAGTCAATTACCCACCCACTGGCCTATCAAGAAGTTGGAAAAACGTAAGATTTAATGTGTGGCACAATACTCCACCGCCTCTAGTAGACTTTTAAAGTTATTGCTCGTACAACAGCCATGTAAATCTCATACAAAGAGTAGATATTCTATCCATTTCTCAAGGAGATATACTTGTGATATCTCAATCCACTATAGAGAGGAAATATACTTGGATAGGAGATAAGTAGGACTACCAGAATGAAAGTCGGTAGAAATAGGAATGACGCTACCAGAATGGATCTCGATAGGAAAAATAGAAATTACTACCAAATTAATGGTACGGCAGAAAAGATGAACATAAAATCACTAACTTTTAAAAAAAGCACTCAGTCGTGTGGATTAGGGAAATCACATGAAGAGGAAAAAATTACCCTTTGTTATTTTAGTACTTTATAAATTAACACAAGGTCTTTTATTATTTTCTATTTATATATACATCAAATGTTTGGAAAGCTTCTTGCTTCACAACGACTTAGAAAGAAGGAAGTTAAATAAAGGTGAAGAGGACGTGCATATATAACTAAATCAGATTTGTTGCTAAATGAGAAGTTGTCACGGAGATCAAATAGATAGGAGGGAGAGGCCAATCTTGGCTGAATGGGTGTCGCTTGCACGTCCAGGAGAAGAATCATGCGGCCATTACGGAAAGAATCAAGGCAAGACAAGCACGTACATGATCAGCCACGAGAAGGATCAAGGCACACCGTCACGTCTTGTTTTGGACATTGTTCACGTCGGGATCACCAGGAGATCATCATGCCATCTCTCTCTCTCTCTCTCTCTTCCTACATGTTAGTGATGAATTTCTGTCATGAGATACAAGGTGATTGAGACCATAACACATTTAAAATTTAAAAACTTTCAAGGCAATGACAAAAAAGTCATGGCCGTCTTCAACCCCAAAGATTTGTCAACTTAAAGAAATACTCTTTTTATTATTTTGTCATTTTCTTTAATAACCCCAATCACCATCATTTCAATCTAAGATTTTTGAAAAAGAAGCAATACCCTTAACGAGTTTGATTGAAGTACTAATATTTTCTACTTGTAACAAGATCGTCGAATCCGGTCTCTAAAATCATACATATTTTTCTTATATATCCTTGTGTAGAGTCAAAAAAATAAAATCTTTTGTGATATTCCGATTACTTGAACACCCACCTCCATATTTTCTTATTTTACAAATAAAACCGACTGAAGATTCTGAAAACTCAAACGTTTTCTTTTATTTACAGCAACTCCAGGATCATTTTTACTGTGTAGTTTTTTTAGACCGAGTACAACAAGTGACCTATACAGAAGGTGACTCTTCAAGTGTGGAGTTTGTTATGCAATATTTTCATGCTATGGCACTTCCATGAGAAATAACAGTATTTTTTTTGTGTAAGGAAATATTGTGGTACAGAAATCAGTCAGAAATGAATGTTTTGATCCACCAGACTAGAGCCTACGCGTAACAACAATTTCAAAATTTGCACCTGAGTCTCCCCAGTATTCAACAGTGATCTCACAGCTTCATTTTAAAGGTATTGGCTATTATTATCATGGTAAAAAATATCTCATTAGAGAACATCGTACATCCGTCACTACAAGGGAAGCGTAAACTATCAACTTAAGCAGTCAATTTACATTGAAAAAATTCTACCCGCAGTAAGTTACCCACCCACTGGCCTATCCGGAAGTTGGAAAAATGTAAGATTTAATGTGTGGCACAATACTCCACCACCTGTAGCAGACTTTTAAAGTTATTGCTCGTACAACAGCCATGTAAATCTCATACAAAGAGTAGATATCCTATCCATTTCTCAAGAAAATATACTTGTGATATCTCAATCCATCATAGAGAGGAATACTGGGATAGGAGATAAGTAGGACTACCAGAATGAAAGTCGATAGAAAGAGGAATGACGCTACCAGAATGGATCTCGATAGGAAAAATAGAAATTACTACCAAATTAATGGTACGGCAGAAAAGATGAACATAAAATCACCAACTTTTAAAAAAAGCACTTAGTCGTGTGGATTAGGAAAACCACATGAAGAGGGGGGGGGGGGGGGAATTACCCTTTGTTATTTTAGTACTTTATAAATTAACACAAGGTCTTTTTATTATTTTCGTTTTATATATAGATCAAATGTTTGGAAAGCTTCTTGCTTCACAACGACTTTGGAAAGAACAAGTTAAATAAAGGTGAACAGGACGTGCATATACAACCAAATCATATTTGTTGCTAAATGAGAAATTGGACATAAAGCAACGACGTTTGTCTGCCTATTCCTCTCCCTAAAGATCGATTTGTCCCTCTCTCTGTAGGTCGGTTCGTCCCTCTCCCATACGGTCGATTTGTCCCTCGCTCTAAAGGCTTGATGGCAGTTATCCTGCTCTGTTTGAGTGAATTTGAATGGAACTGGTGAGGTTCGCTAGCTCTTTCTTTTGAGACGAATGAATGCCGAAGAAAAGAAGGCGGTCGTGATAGGGAACGTCGCCTTATTACTATAGATAAAAAAGAGAAAATGGGCCAAATCGCCTGCTAGAGAAGATTAGGGAATCGATCGGGAATAGATGAGATGTCGGTGCCATCCCACGGGCAGTGTTACGACCCCACCTCCCGATAACCCCCAATTAAGGGAGATCAAGAGGTCGAAGCCGCACCCATGACTTCCGGATCAAAGGTTCGGCAATTAACCAAGAATAATTATCAAATTTTAACATACTATACTGAAAGCTGTAAGAAAATAAATTTTTTGCATACCTTTTGAAAACTTGGATCTCTAATCTTCTATCCATACTGATACTAATCTATCTAATCCTCCTTTGTACTTAAATTCTCATTTAGTATCACATGTGCCACTTTACTGTTTGTTCTTTTCATTGTACCTAAAACGCCGACAAATAAAACGTCGGTCAGCCGTAGCTGGTATGTGGGGGAAACAATAAACATGCAACTATGATAACAATGTAATCATTCAATTAATCATTTAACAACCAAGATTACATTTTAGATATAACTCTGCGATCCAAGAGTACCCTATCCTCTGTGTTGTCCCCATTAAACCCCTCATGATCCACCTATAAGTGAACCAGTTTCTAGAGTTGAGTCACATGGCACTACTCGTAAGTAGACCACTCCTTAACTCGGGATATGCTAAAGAGTCTCATGTCACTACACGTAGGTAGCCCAGTTTCTAACTCACGGTAACCTAGACCTTACTCTAGGATTATCCCTTTTTTAGCCTTTTCAAAGTAACAGAGGTGGACCCGGATCTAGCCAGTTATATATGCACATTTATGGTGAAAATCATAATCACTTTATAGTTGCATGAAATAAATAAACATCTAACAGTTTAGTTGCATTCATTGTGATTAAACATCCAAGAATCCATCGGGAAACTAAAGCGGTTATTCATAATCGTAACCACATACCTGATTTGATGAGTCATGCAGATTATTGAACATATACTTCATGTATATACAATCAAGCCAATCAACATATCCAAGCAAGTAATTCAATCATCACATAGTTCATGAAATAAATATGTACTCTATTTATTACACACTTCATCAAGAAACTACTTTATTGACTTGGATTCTCTTTCTAAGGTTTCTAATCCGCATTAAGGTTTCTTTAGTATTCATTAGGGTTTCTTAGATCAATTTCTCAAACTTTATCCCTTTTAGGTTAACGAATCCTAAAATACTCTTTTCATTTATATGAACCTTATTTTCTCAACTATCCATTTTTAATGTATCAAATTGACTTAGGATCATCATATCCCTATTTATTCATGGATTTGAACAATTAAACCAATTAAAAGACATATTCTCTTAAATTAGGGTTTTTAAGCTCATTAATGCATAATCATGCACGAAACCCTAAATTAAACCAATTATATAAAAAGATCATCTTTTAGATCATATTCTCACTTTTATTAACAACAGGTTAATATCAACTTGAATTATCCAAATATCATCATCTATCATCAAAACTAAGGGCTTTTCCTTAATTAAATCATTAAAGATAACAACTTTATGCCTTTTTCAAATTTCATGCATATTTAAGCACATAAACTCTAAATTAGACTAATCATGTGCAAAGTTATTCCTTTTTGAACATTATGTACCTTTTTACGTTTAACAGGTTATCATCAACCCTAAAGATCCATTAAACCCTATTAAACACATTAATCATTTCAAAATAGGGTTTCTTAATCTTTAATTCATTAAAGATGATGATTTACACTACTTTTCGATCTATGATCAGATTCAGGCTATAAAACTATTTTTAATGGATTCCTTGCGTTCTTCTGATAAAAATTCATATAAGGTTCGTTTTAAACCGAGTTACGAATCATGAGATATGATTTTTGCAAATAAATCATAAAGTGACCAATAGGGAGGTGCCACGTAGGCAACCTACTCCCATGCACATACCTTGCGCGCGCCCCATCTTTATTTATAACAAAAAGACGGTTTTGACCCTGCGTAAGTGAATTCTTCTATAACCCACTGAGGGGCAGTTTCATCCAAAGCGCATCCTCCCTTCTTCTACCTCCTGCAACCTGATGTTGCCGCCCTAGCCGCCGCGAGCAAACCTAGGGGTGGCCCTCGCTCCTAGTTTTAGACCCGAAACTCATCGGGGTTCATCGCCCTGTCTCCGCCGCCCTTGGCCGCACATGAAGGTACCCATTGGGCCACAGGTAGGGCGGTGGCTCGGGCCTGTTTGGTTCCACAATGTAGGGCTGACCTGCAGCCAGACAACAGCCATGTGCCAGCCTCAGAGCACAAGGAAGACGACTGCGCCCTTCCTGATGTCGTGGAAGCGTCAGGTCTCCATTGTGACCTCCCCACGACGCCTGGTTGCTCTGGGGTATCATGCATTCTCTTGGTTAGGGTTGCGTGCAAAGAAGAAGGAGGAAGGAGATAACTGTGTGGAATTCCCTTCTAAACTTGAACCAATACCTTACCCCTTTTATATGGGAGAGAAACGAACCCATAGGTTGGCTTAAACACGACTCAAAGAGTCTCTTTCCAAAAGGATTCATTTTCCTTCAAGGACAAGTAATCCTTCTTTCTCTCTTTAATCTTTTGATATCCTCTATTATTTGAGCATATAGGAAATTCGAAATTCCTCTTCTCTTATTTACTTTATGGTTGCTTTTTAATGCTTTGGCACGAATTCCTATTTTCCTGTATAGAAAACATCATCCTTTTAAATAATACCACATAATTTATTAATAAAGCAACACATTATCCTCTTATTTTGCCTTTTTTAGTATTTTCTCTTTCTTTCCTCTCTATTGGGACTCTTTAGATCCCAAGATACTCCATTATTTCGAAATTCTCTTTATTGGATACTTATTATCCTTCTAGATGCATTATTATGCATTATTTCACATTATCTTGTTTATTTCTCATTTAAACATCTCTTTTTGAGGATTTCTTTTTATTTCTCTTTTATTTTCCTTATTGGCATTCCCTTTTAATACTAGCAACCTCATGGATATGAAATTTCCCCAAGAAATCTCATTTATGCCTCTTTCCACTCATTTTCCAAATTTTATCATTATTTCCGATTTCTTTCTTCATAAAGAAATACTTAATTAATCTTTTCTTTTCTTATTGCTTTCTTTTTGCAACCTCGGACTCCTTGGTATCCAAGGAACCCAAGAGGCACGAAATCCTCTTTGGATTTGTCTTCTAGAGGTTTCTACATATTTCTTTTCTTCAGAATTCAATTATCCATTTACTAATTGAATTTTCTTGTTATTTCCTTGTTATTGGGCCCAATAGCCAATAAAGCCCACAACACAAACATCAAGGCTATTGTAAACAAAATCCATGTATTCAAAACAAATTATACCATTCTTTGTTCAATTATCCTTAATATACCAATTGAACCCAAAAATTGGGGTTATAACATCCTTCCCCTCTTATAGGAATTTTGTCCTCAAAATTCAAATAGGCAAACAAACAATCAATTCAGGATAAGACTTTCCATGTCCATCATTGACCCCTATGTGGCTTTGCCGTACTCATGGCGTTTCCAAAGAACCTTTATCATCACATATGCTTTTCTCTGAGTTCTTTCATCCCGGCGTCTATAAACTGCACAGGTGACTCAGGCCATGTCAGCCTCCCTTGGGGCTCACTAGGTTCATTGCTCAGCACATGGTCGGGTACCTCACATAGTGCCCTAAACTGGACACATGGAACTCATCACACAGTACTTTATCCTGAGGGGTATGGTCAAACTTAACCTTCTCCACCAAACCACGTCAAAATAACCCATGCATCGGGGACTCAGCTCTCTTAGTTATAACTTAGAGGGGTCAGATTTTCATGTCACATTTTCTCCCACAGTAACTTGTATGTTAGTCTACTTTGCATCTGCTCACGACTCTCATCATCTCTAGGCTCCTTTCATCCCTTGCACAATCAAAATGACTTCATCTACACGCACTGTGGTCCCTTTTCTAACCATCATGTGGCCCTTTTCTAACCATCATGTGGTCCTTTCACCTACATCACCTTATTGAAGTGGTGACCGACTCAACCTCCCTTAAAGAGCTTCATATAAAACATCAATACTGGCTATGGTGGTCATTGTCACATCTTTCATATGACAAGAATTGTCTCTAGATATCACCCTGAACGAACACACATGCCCTCATCAGACCCTTTAGTCTGGATCATACTAACCATAGTTAGGGGTGATAAACTATACTAACATTGAGTTCTTCATGTACCTACTTCCACTTTATGGAAGTGAACCTTTAGGTCAAAGTCAAGAACCTTTGAACTTACTTTATGGTGTATTTGAACCATCTCTCTCATGGGTAGTTCAACTAGATATGTCCCTTGACAGAACTCTTTCTTTCTTATGTCATCTAGGTAAGGCGATCTACCATAACCCATATTTCATCTCGACCTTCCTCGGTCTAAGGAAGACCTATCACAACATCCATAGTGTTGAGCTCCCGTTCCCTCTCAGGGACTCTTTTGTCCTCTATATCGATACACTGGGTTACTGGGGTTCATCCTTTACCTCCTGGCTTGCATGGCCATAAACCACATGCAACTTCATCTTAAGCATCCAAAGTGCTATTTCCATTACCCACGGTGTATGGTGATCTTCGATCATGATTTCCTGTATGTCATGATTCCTCAAGATCGATTCCTCCGAAACCCTAAACCACTCTTGTCGGGGTTTCATCACCTTCTTTTCCAAAGAAGTGCACTTGAGATTCTACCACCATTCTTTCACTGTACCAAGGACTAGACTGGTTAACCAACAACCATTAACTTTTCAATGTATCTTGTTACATCTGAGTGTTATCCAAACATCTTTCCTTTTCGAACTTAAGGTTAGCCAATCAACCCTTTCTAGCTTCTGGTCAAACAAGTCAGATGTATCTCAACCAGAGCATCCATTACCACTTCACATCCTTAGGTATTAGGTAGCATTACACTTCCATGTATTTCACTTATCATGTCACCTCAAACTATATGTTTATCTTCATAAGAACACTCTCTGATTCCATCATCATGGTGATCAAACTCAACCTGGTATAACTTGTAAGTTCCACATAGCTCATGATAAAAACATCCTCATAAGGTGACTACCTCATTCCTCTTAGTGTTTGCAAACCATCCATGTATCATTCACTTTACCATGGTAGATTATCTTCTCTATCCCCATTTCTCATGACAACGTTCCAACCTACATCGTCTCTTATCCTTGGTGTATGACATGCATAATGTCCTATCTCTCACCCCCATAACAAGAGGAAATAAGCATTTGGCTGCAGTCCAAATACATATTTCTTCCTGTTCCAAGAGTAGAGATGGTACATCCCACCTTGCCAATACACCTTTACATCTAAGTTGCAATGTGCCACATATGTCTCTTCATCACCAACATCATGATATCAAACTAGTCTTGAACCTATTGAGGTTTATATCCTTGGTCATCTCCTCTAGGTCTATAGGGTACCGACTCTTTTGGGGTCATCCCTCTTCCCTCATGCATCAAGAGAGTGCCCTACTCATCTGCCCTTTGGGTCCCATGAGTTCATGAAGGTAATCAATCTCCTAACCCATGGCCCTCATACAATGATAGTTGTTACCTCCCGACCCTATGGTCATGTGCAACTGGGGAATTAGGCAACTCCTACTTTCATCGGTCTTATCCCTACCTGACCCTAGGATAGACTTAGGATTCTCCATTACATAAATGTTCACTGAGAACCTTACCCAAGTCTTCATCATCTCTCTTTCTGCATTCATGGGCCGGCTTTCATCCTTTCATCGGGATCATGGCATCCTGCCTACCTTGGTCAAGCCCCATACCGGTTACCTCCATGGTAACCCATTCATATGCAATTGGAGATGGATATCTATGGGTCTACAGGTTCATTCTCATACCATGTACTTTTCACTTAGCTTCTCAAGATCCTATGAGACCTCTTTAGGTTACCTTAAACCAACGAAACTGATATACACCCTATCAAAGGGGTCCCTCTCCCAGGATGGGAGGAAAAGCGCTGTCTCTTGCTAACAAGGTCGCGAAAGCTCTTAGGTATTGGGTTTACATCCACATGAGCCTACTTAACCCTAGCAAGCTATTAAGGCACAAGCAGATCACCTCCTGAACCATGCTAGGTCATACTTGTCCTCTTTCCTCAATGCTGGATCAAGATCATACCTTCTTTTATCATCAACCTAGCTATGAGGGGTTCATTACACGTACCATAAACTTAAGGGACTTCTCTTTTCCTCTATTCATGAGGATTATCATGCTCGCTTCTATAGGAACTCAACTTTCATCATGAGCATCAGGTACACCACTTCCCCTCTTAGGCCTAGGGACCCTAGGTTCACTTGTAGGTGTCCAACTGCATACTCTATCTCTTAACCACGAACCAAGCATGCAAAAGGCATGACATGCACTTCTTGTCATCCTTCAACTCGAGCAACACTTAGAGTTGGATCCTCCTTAAGGACAACCAACAAGGTACAAGGCCTCGGAACCCATTCACTAAACCTCTCTAGGTCTAAGGAACTCTTCTTCCTACCTCAGAAGGTGAACACCTATACTGTAGGAATATAGGCACCAGATGCTTCATCTACTATCTCTAGGGTTTGGTCCCTCTACAGGCAACCAAGATATCATCAAATTTTAGGGATCGATCATGAGGCAACCACTATCATCCATTGCGTAGGGTTTTAGGCTTCTAACCATCTTGCTGGGTTTCCCTCTCTCTCTAGGGCTAACCCTACTTCCAACCTCACCATTAGAGGCCATCTCTTCATGAAGGATCAACCTTCAAAGCATCCTCTACATGGGTGAAGCTTAGGTTTGATCTTATGTTTGCTCAAGATCACCCATAACCCTTCCTGCTCCATCATAAATCCTTATCTGGGGTTTCATCCTATTGTCAGCACTATGACGTGCCCTAGGTGTCAGCTATACCCTACTTGTACAAACCCATAAGGTTTCTAAGTCCCTTCACTAACATCATCATCTAAGGAGCTATCCTTTACCTTAACATGCACGACCCTTCCCAGGGTTGGGTTGTCAAAGGTGCTAGGTCACCCATGGATCCTATGGCATCCCAAAGGCATGCTCTTTCAAACACCTGGTCCAACTCATCTCTCTATAACCTTCACTTAGGGTTAGGGTTAGCATCATCCTCATAGGATGTGCCAGGTCTTTACTTGCAATGGAGATCTCTATCTCTAAGACTAACTTATCCTCCTGACAAGAAGGTCTAGCCTCAGGTCCCTTCTGAGGACATGACAACTTATGTCATACGACCTAAGCATGTATCTATTCTTTAACTTGCGCTTAATCTATTAAGCTTATGTCCATGACATCTTATTTACATGTTTTTCATTAATTTGGTGGAGGATTCCTTAAACCTTATTAACCTTACCCATACCTCAAGAGGGTGAGGAGAAGAAGGAAAATCCTAATCCTTTAGGTCCATATCAGAATTTTGTGATGAGAAGGGATGAATAAGATGAGAAGTCCTAAAGGTATCTTATTTCTATTCATACCCTAAGACTTTGGCCAGGCGGTCACACAGGTCCAAGAGTCCTCGTATTCTGACTAGCGGTGCGGAGGAAAATCTTGCCAGCCCTCGGTCGTGATCCCTTTCTAGACACCTCCGTCTTTCGGATACTCCTCTAATAACTCCCTTGGGTTCTATGGAGTTTGTAAAATTTAATAATTATTAATGGTTAACTGAGGAACCTAAGCTTTGATACCAAATGTTACGACCCCACCTCCCGATAACCCCCAATTAAGGGAGACCGAGAGGTCGAATCCACACCCATGACTTTTGGATCAAAGGTTCGGCAATTAACCAAGAATAATTATCAAATTTTAACATACTATACTGAAAGCTGTAAGAAAATAAATTTTTTGCATACCTTTTGAAAACTTGGATCTCTAATCTTCTATCCACACTGATACTAATCTATCTAATCCTCCTTTGCACTTAAATTCTCATTTAGTATCACATGTGCCACTTTACTGTTTGTTCTTTTCATTGTACCTAAAACGCCGAAAAACAAAACGTCGGTCAGTCGTAGCTGGTATGTGGGGGAAACAATAAACATGCAACTATGATAATAATGTAATCATTCAATTAATCATTTAACAACCAAGATTACGTTTTAGATATAACTCCGCGATCCAAGAGTACCCTATCCTCTGTGTTGTCCCCATTAAACCCCTCATGATCCACCTATAAGTGAACCAGTTTCTAGGGTTGAGTCACATGGCACTACTCGTAAGTAGACCACTCCTTAACTCGGGATATGCTAAAGAGTCTCATGGCACTACACGTAGGTAGCCCAGTTTCTAACTCACGGTAACCTAGACCTTACTCTAGGATTACCCCATTTTTAGCCTTTTCAAAGTAACAGAGGTGGACCCGGATCTAGCCAGTTATATATGCACATTTATGGTGATAATCATAATCACTTTATAGTTGCATGAAATAAATAAACATCCAACATTTTAGTTGCATTCATTACGATTAAACATCTGAGAATCCATCGGGAAATTAAAGCGGTTATTCATAATCGTAACCACATACCTGATTTGATGAGTCATGTAGATTATTGAGCATATACTTCATGTATATACAATCAAGCCAATCAACATATCCAAGCAAGTAATTCAATCATCACATAGTTCCTGAAATAAATATGTACTCTATTTATTACACGCTTCATCAAGAAACTACTTTATTGACTTGGATTCTCTTTCTAAGGTTTCTAATCCGCATTAAGGTTTCTTTAGTATTCATTAGGGTTTCTTAGATCAATTTCTCAAACTTTATCCCTTTTAGGTTAACAAACCCTAAAATACTCTTTTCCATTTATATGAACCTTAATTGCTCAACTATCCATTTTTAATAGTATCAAATTGACTTAGGATCATCATATCCCTATTTATTCATGGATTTGAACAATTAAACCAATTAAAAGACATATTCTCTTAAATTAGGGTTTTTAAGCTCATTAATGCATAATCATGCACGAAACCCTAAATTAAACCAATTATATAAAAAGATCATCTTTTAGATCATATTCTCACTTTTATTAACAACATGTTAATATCAACTTGAATTATCCAAATATCATCATCTATCATCAAAACTAAGGGCTTTTCCTTAATTAAATCATTAAAGATAACAACTTTATGCCTTTTTCAAATTTCATGCATATTTAAGCACATAAACTCTAAATTAGACTAATCATGTGCAAAGTTATTCCTTTTTGAACATTATGTACCTTTTTACGTTTAATAGGTTATCATCAACCCTAAAGATCCATTAAACCCTATTAAACACATTAATCATTTCAAAATAGGGTTTCTTAATCTTTAATTCATTAAAGATGATGATTTACACTACTTTTCGATCTATGATCAGATTCAGGCTATAAAACTATTTTTAATGGATTCCTTGCGTTCTTCTGATAAAAATTCATATAAGGTTCGTTTTAAACCGAGTTACGAATCATGAGATATGATTTTTGCAAATAAATCATAAAGTGACCAATAGGGAGGTGCCACGTAGGCAACCTACTCCCATGCACATACCTTGCGCGCGCCCCATCTTTATTTATAACGAAAAGACAGTTTTGATCCTGCGTAAGTGAATTCTTCTATAACCCACTGAGGGGCAGTTTCGTCCAAAGTGCATCCTCCCTTCTTCTACCTCCTGCAGCCCAATGTTGCCGCCCTAGCCGCCGCGAGCAGACCTAGGGGTGGCCCTCGCTCCTAGTTTCAGACCCGAAACTCATCGGGGGTCATCGCCCTGTCTCCGCCGCCCTTGGCCGCACAGGAAGGTACCCATTGGGCCACAGGTAGGGCGATGGCTCGGGCCTGTTTGGTTCCGCAATGCAGGGCTGACCTGCAGCCAGACAACGGTCGTACGCCAGCCTCAGAGCACAGGGAAGAAGACCGCACCCTTCCTGATGTCCTGGAAGCGTCAGGTCTCCATTGTGACCTCCCCACGATGCCTGGTTGCTCTGGGGTAGCATGCATTCTCTTGGTTAGGGTGACGTGCAAAGAAGGAGGAAGGAGATAACTGCATGGAATTCCCTTCTAAACTTGAACCAATACCTTACCCCTTTTATAGGGGAGAGAAACGAACCCATAGGTTGGCTTAAACACGACTCAAAGAGTCTCTTTCCAAAAGGATTCATTTTCCTTCAAGGACAAGTAATCCTTCTTTCTCTCTTTAATCTTTTGATATCCTCTATTATTTGAGCATATAGGAAATTCGAAATTCCTCTTCTCTTATTTACTTTATGGTTGCTTTTTAATGCTTTGGCACGAATTCCTATTTTCCTGTATAGAAAACATCATCCTTTTAAATAATACCACATAATTTATTAATAAAGCAACACATTATCCTCTTATTTTGCCTTTTTTAGTATTTTCTCTTTCTTTCCTCTCTATTGGGACTCTTTAGATCCCAAGATACTCCATTATTTCGAAATTCTCTTTATTGGATACTTATTATCCTTCTAGATGCATTATTATGCATTATTTCACATTATCTTGTTTATTTCTCATTTAAACATCTCTTTTTGAGGATTTCTTTTTATTTCTCTTTTATTTTCCTTATTGGCATTCCCTTTTAATATTAGCAACCTCATGGATATGAAATTTCCCCAAGAAATCTCATTTATGCCTCTTTCCACTCATTTTCCACATTTTATCATTATTTCCAATTTCTTTCTTCATAAAGAAATACTTAATTAATCTTTTCTTTTCTTATTGCTTTCTTTTTACAACCTCGGACTCCTTGGTATCCAAGGAACCCAAGAGGCACGAAATCCTCTTTGGATTTGTCTTCTAGAGGTTTCTACATATTTCTTTTCTTCAGAATTCAATTATCCATTTACTAATTGAATTTTCTTGTTATTTCCTTGTTATTGGGCCCAATAGCCAATAAAGCCCACAACACAAACATCAAGGCTATTGTAAACAAAATCCATGTATTCAAAACAAATTATACCATTCTTTGTTCAATTATCCTTAATATACCAATTGAACCCAAAAATTGGGGTTATAACATCCTTCCCCTCTTATAGGAATTTTGTCCTCAAAATTCGAACAGGCAAACAAACAATCAATTCAGGATAAGACTTTCCATGTCCATCATTGACCCCTATGTGGCTTTGCCGTACTCATGGCATTTCCAAAGAACCTTTATCATCACATATGCTTTTCTCTGAGTTCTTTCATCCCGGCATCTATAAACTGCACAGGTGACTCAGGCCATGTCAGCCTCCGTTGGGGCTCACTAGGTTCATTGCTCAGCACATGGTCGGGTACCTCACATAGTGCCCTAAACTGGACACATGGAACTCATCACACAGTACTTTATCCTGAGGGGTATGGTCAAACTTAACCTTCTCCACCAAACCATGTCAAAAGAACCCATGCATTGGGGACTCAGCTCTCTTAGTTATAACTTAGAGGGGTCAGATTTTCATGTCACATTTTCTCCCACAGTAACTTGTATGTCAGTCTACTTTGCATCTGCTAACGACTCTCATCATCTCTAGGCTCCTTTCAGCCCTTGCACAATCAAAGTGACTTCATCTACACGCACTGTGGTCCCTTTTCTAACCATCATGTGGCCCTTTTCTAACCATCATGTGGTCCTTTCGCCTATATCACCTTACTGAAGTGGTGACCGACTCAACCTCCCTTACAGAGCTTCATATACAACATCGATACTGGCTATGGTGGTCATTGTCACATCTTTCATAGGACAAGAACTGTCTCTAGATTTCACCCTGAACGAACACACATGCCCTCATCAGACCCTTTAGTCTGGATCATACTAACCATAGTTAGGGGTGATAAACTATACTAACGCTGAGTTCTTCATGTACCTACTTCCACTTTATGGAAGTGAACCTTTAGGTCAAATTCAAGAACCTTTGAACTTACTTTATGGTGTAGTTGAACCATCTCTCTCATGGGTAGTTCAACTAGATATGTCCCTTGACAGAACTCTTTCTTTCTTATGTCATCTAGGTAAGGCGATCTACCATAACCCATATTGCATCTCGACCTTCCTCGGTCCAAGGAAGACCTATCACAACATCCATAGTGTTGAGCTCCCGTTCCCTCTCAGGGACTCTTTTGTCCTCTATATCGATACACTGGGTTACTAGGGTTCATCCTTTACCTCCTGGCTTGCATGGCCATAAACCACATGCAACTTCATCTTAAGCATCCAAAGTGCTATTTCCATTACCCACGGTGTATGGTGATCTTCGATCATGATTTCCTGTATGTCATGATTCCTCAAGATCGATTCCTCCGAAACCCTAAACCACTCTTGTCGGGGTTTCATCACCTTCTTTTCCAAAGAAGTGCACTTGAGGTTCTACCACCATTCTTTCACTGTACCAAGGACTAGACTGGTTAACCAACAACCATTAACTTTTCAATGTATCTTGTTACATCTGAGTGTTATCCAAACACCTTTGCTTTTCAAACTTAAGGCTAGCCAATCAACCCTTTCTAGCTTCTGGTCAAACAAGTCAGATGTATCTCAACCAGAGCATCCATTACCACTTCACATCCTTAGGTATTAGGTAGCATTACACTTCCATGTATTTCACTTATCATGTCACCTCAAACTATATGTTTATCTTCATAAGAACACTCTCTGATTCCATCATCATGGTGATCAAACTCAACCTGGTATAACTTGTAAGTTCCACATAGCTCATGATAAAAACATCCTCATAAGGTGACTACCTCATTCCTCTTAGTGTTTGGAAACCATCCATGTATCATTCACTTTACCACGGTAGATTATCTTCTCTATCCCCATTTCTCATGACAATGTTCCAACCTACATCGTCTCTTATCCTTGGTGTATGACATGCATAATGTCCTATCTCTCACCCCCATAACAAGAGGAAATAAGCATTTGGTTGCAGTCCAAATACAGAGTTCTTCCTGTTCCAAGAGTAGAGATGGTACATCCCACCTTGCCAATACACCTTTACATCTAAGTTGCAACGTGCCACATATGTCTCTTCATCACCAACATCATGATATCAAACTAGTCTTGAACCTATTGAGGTTTATATCCTTGGTCATCTCCTCTAGGTCTATAGGGTACCGACTCTTTTGGGGTCATCCCTCTTCCCTCATGCATCAAGAGAGTGACCTACTCATCTGCCCTTTGGGTCCCATGAGTTCATGAAGGTGATCAATCTCCTAACCCATGGCCCTCATACAATGATAGTTGTTACCTCCCTACCCTATGGTCATGTGCAACTGGGGAATTAGGCAACTCCTACTTTCATCGGTCTTATCCCTACCTGACCCTAGGATAGACTTAGGATTCTCCATTACAGAACATGTTCACTTAGAACCTTACCCAAGTCTTCATCATCTCTCTTTCTGCATTCATGGGTTGGCTTTCATCCTTTCATCGGGATCATGGCATCCTGCCTACCTTGGTCAAGCCCCATACAGGTTACCTCCATGGTAACCCATTCATATGCAATTGGAGATGGATATCTATGGGTCTACAGGTTCATTCTCATACCATGTACTTTTCACTTAGCTTCTCAAGATCCTATGAGACCTCTTTAGGTTACCTTAAACCAACGAAACTGATATACACCCTACCAAAGGGGTCCCTCTCCCAAGATGGGAGGAAAACCGCTAACTCTTGCTAACAAGGTCGTGAAACCTCTTAGGTATTGGGTTTACATCCACATGAGCCTACTTAACCCTAGCAAGCTATTAAGGCACAAGCAGATCACCTCCTGAACCATGCTAGGTCATACTTGTCCTCTTTCCTCAATGCTGGATCAAGATCATACCTTCTTTTATCATCAACCTAGCTATGAGGGGTTCATTACACATACCATAAACTTAAGGGACTTCTCTTTTCCTCTATTCATGAGGATTATCATGCTCGCTTCTATAGGAACTCAACTCTCATCATGAGCATCAGGTACACCACTTCCCCTCTTAGGCCTAGGGATCCTAGGTTCACTTGTAGGTGTCCAACTGCATACTCTATCTCTTAACCACGAACCAAGCATGCAAAAGGCATGACATGTACTTCTTGTCATCCTTCAACTCGAGCAACACTTAGAGTTGGATCCTCCTTAAGGACAACCAACAAGGTACAAGGCCTCGGGACCCATTCACTAAACCTCTCTAGGTCTAAGGAACTCTTCTTCCTACCTCAGAAGGTGAACATCTATATTGTAGGCATATAGGCACCAGATGCTTCATCTACTATCTCTAGGGTTTGGTCCCTCTACAGGAAACCAAGATATCATCAAATTTTAGGGATCGATCATGAGGCAACCACTATCATCCATTGCTCAGGGTTTTAGGCTTCTAACCATCTTGCTGGGTTTCCCTCTCTCTCTAGGGCTAACCCTACTTCCAACCTCACCATTAGAGGCCATCTCTTCATGAAGGATCAACCTCAAAAGCATCCTCTACATGGGTGAAGCTTATGTTCGATCTTATGTTTGCTCAAGATCACCCATAACCCTTCCTGCTCCATCATAAATCCTTATCCAGGGTTTCATCCTATTGTCAGTACTATGACGTGCCCTAGGTGTCAGTTATACCCTACTTGTACAAGCCCATAAGGTTTCTAAGGCCCTTCACTAACATCATCATCTAAGGAGCTGTCCTTTACCTTAACATGCACGACCCTTCCCAGGGTTGGGTTGTCAAAGGTGCTAGGTCACCCATGGATCCTATGGCATCCCAAAGGCATGTTCTTTTAAACACCAGGTCCAACTCATCTCTCTCTAACCTTCACTTAGGGTTAGGGTTAGCATCATCCTCAGAGGATGTGCCAGGTCTCTACTTGCAATGGAGATCTCTATCTCCAAGACTAACTTATCCTCCTGACAAGAAGGTCTATCCTCAGGTCCCTTCTGAGGACATGACAACTTATGTCATACGACCTAAGCATGTATCTATTCTTTAACTTGCGCTTAATCTATTAAGCGTATGTCCATGACATCTTATTTACATGCTTTTCATTAATTTGATGGAGGATTCCTTAAACCTTATTAACCTTACCCATACCTCAAGAGGGTGAGGAGAAGAAGGAAAACCCTAATCCTTTAGGTCCATATCAAAATTTTGTGATGAGAAGGGACGAATAAGATGAGAAGTCCTAAAGGTATCTTATTTCGATTCATACCCTAAGACTTTGGCCAGGCCGTCACACAGGTCCGGGAGTCCTCGTATTCTGACTAGCGGTGCGGAGGAAAATCTTGCCAGCCCCCGATCGTGATCCCTTTCTAGACACCTCCGTCTTTCGGATACTCCTCTAATAACTCCCTTGGGTTCTATGGAGTTTGTAAATTTTAATAATTATTAATGGTTAACTGAGGAACCTAAGTTCTGATACCAAATGTTACGACCCCACCTCCTGATAACCCCCAATTAAGGGAGACCGAGAGGTCGAATCCGCACCCATGACTTCCGGATCAAAGGTTCGGCAATTAACCAAGAATAATTATCAAATTTTAACATACTATACTGAAAGCTGTAAGAAAATAAATTTTTTGCATACCTTTTGAAAACTTGGATCTCTAATCTTCTATCCACACCGATACTAATCTATCTAATCCTTCTTTGCACTTAAATTCTCATTTAGTATCACATGTGCCACTTTACTGTTTGTTCTTTTCATTGTACCTAAAACGCCGACAAACAAAACGGCGGTCAGCTGTAGCTGGTATGTGGGGGAAACAATAAACATGCAACTATGATAACAATGTAATCATTCAATTAATCATTTAACAACCAAGATTACATTTTAGATATAACTCCGCGATCCAAGAGTACCCTATCCTCTGTGTTGTCCCCATTAAACCCCTCATGATCCACCTATAAGTGAACCAGTTTCTAGGGTTGAGTCACATGGCACTACTCGTAAGTAGACCACTCCTTAACTCGGGATATGCTAAAGAGTCTCATGGCACTACACGTAGGTAGCTCAGTTTTCTAACTCACCGTAACCTAGACCTTACTCTAGGATTACCCCTTTTTTAGCCTTTTCAAAGTAACAGAGGTGGACCCGGATCTAGCCAGTTATATATGCACATTTATGGTGATAATCATAATCACTTTATAGTTGCATGAAATAAATAAACATCCAACAATTTAGTTGCATTCATTGCGATTAAACATCCGAGAATCCATCGGGAAACTAAAGCGGTTATTCATAATCGTAACCACATACCTGATTTGATGGGTCATGTAGATTATTGAACATATACTTCATGTATATACAATCAAGCCAATCAACATATCCAAGCAAGTAATTCAATCATCACATAGTTCCTAAAATAAATATGTACTCTATTTATTACACACTTCATCAAGAAACTACTTTATTGACTTGGATTCTCTTTCTAAGGTTTCTAATCTGCATTAAGGTTTCTTTAATATTCATTAGGGTTTCTTAGATCAATTTCTCAAACTTTATCCCTTTTAGGTTAACAAACCCTAAAATACTCTTTTCCATTTATATGAACCTTAATTGCTCAACTATCCATTTTTAATACTATCAAATTGACTTAGGATCATCATATCCCTATTTATTCATGGATTTGAACAATTAAACCAATTAAAAGACATATTCTCTTAAATTAGGGTTTTTAAGCTCATTAATGCATAATCATGCACGAAACCCTAAATTAAACCAATTATATAAAAAGATCATCTTTTAGATCATATTCTCACTTTTATTAACAACAGGTTAATATCAACTTGAATTATCCAAATATCATCATCTATCATCAAAAGTAAGGGCTTTTCCTTAATTAAATCATTAAAGATAACAACTTTATGCCTTTTTCAAATTTCATGCATATTTAAGCACATAAACTCTAAATTAGACTAATCATGTGCAAAGTTATTCCTTTTTGAACATTATGTACCTTTTATGTTTAACAGGTTATCATCAACCCTAAAGATCCATTAAACCCTATTAAACACATTAATCATTTCAAAATAGGGTTTCTTAATCTTTAATTCATTAAAGATGATGATTTACACTACTTTTCGATCTATGATCAGATTCAGGCTATAAAAGTATTTTTAATGGATTCCTTGCGTTCTTCTGATAAAAATTCATATAAGGTTCGTTTTAAACTGAGTTACGAATCATGAGATATGATTTTTGCAAATAAATCATAAAGTGACCAATAGGGAGGTGCCACGTAGGCAACCTACTCCATGCACATACCTTGCGCGCGCCCCATCTTTATTTATAACGAAAAGACGGTTTTGACCCTGCGTAAGTGAATTCTTCTATAACCCACTGAGGGGCAGTTTTGTCCAAACCGCATCCTCCCTTCTTCTACCTCCTGCAGCCTGATGTTGCCGCCCTAGCCGCGAGCAGACCTAGGGGTGGCCCTCGCTCCTAGTTTCAGACCCAAAACTCATCGGGGGTCATCGCCCTATCTCCGCCGCCCTTGGCCACACAGGAAGGTACCCATTGGGCCACAGGTAGGGCGGTGGCTCGGGCCTGTTTGGTTCCGCAATGCAGGGCTGACCTGCAGCCAGACAACGGCCGTGTACCAGCCTCAGAGCACAGGGAAGACGACCGCGCCCTTCCTGATGTCGTGGAAGCGTCAGGTCTCCATTGTGACCTCCCCACGACGCCTGGTTGCTCTGGGGTAGCATGCATTCTCTTGGTTAGGGTTGCATGCAAAGAAGAAGGAGGAAGGAGATAACTGCGTGGAATTCCCTTCTAAACTTGAACCAATACCTTACCCCTTTTATAGGGGAGAGAAACAAACCCATAGGTTGGCTTAAACACGACTCAAAGAGTCTCTTTCCAAAAGGATTCATTTTCCTTCAAGGACAAGTAATCCTACTTTCTCTCTTTAATCTTTTGATATCCTCTATTATTTGAGCATATAGGAAATTCGAAATTCCTCTTCTCTTATTTACTTTATGGTTGCTTTTTAATGCTTTGGCACGAATTCCTATTTTCCCGTATAGAAAACATCATCCTTTTAAATAATACCACATAATTTATTAATAAAGCAACACAGTATCTTCTTATTTTGCCTTTTTTAGTATTTTCTCTTTCTTTCCTCTCTATTGGGACTCTTTAGATCCCAAGATACTCCATTATTTCGAAATTCTCTTTATTGGATACTTATTATCCTTCTAGATGCATTATTATGCATTATTTCACATTATCTTGTTTATTTCTCATTTAAACATCTCTTTTTGAGGATTTCTTTTTATTTCTCTTTTATTTTCCTTATTGGCATTCCCTTTTAATATTAGCAACCTCATGGATATGAAATTTCCCCAAGAAATCTCATTTATGCCTCTTTCCACTCATTTTCCACATTTTATCATTATTTCCAATTTCTTTCTTCATAAAGAAATACTTAATTAATCTTTTCTTTTCTTATTGCTTTCTTTTTGCAACCTCGGACTCCTTGGTATCCAAGGAACCCAAGAGGCATGAAATCCTCTTTGGATTTGTCTTCTAGAGGTTTCTACATATTTCTTTTCTTCAGAATTCAATTATCCATTTACTAATTGAATTTTCTTGTTATTTCCTTGTTATTGGGCCCAATAGCCAATAAAGCCCACAACACAAACATCAAGGCTATTGTAAACAAAATACATGTATTCAAAACAAATTATACCATTCTTTGTTCAATTAATCTTAATATGAGAAATTGCATTTCTCACCAATTGAACCCAAAAATTGGGGTTATAACAGGCAGCCAGAATGAGTTCAAGAGATGAGGATCCAGGTAGTGAAGTCACCCTCAGGGTCAAAAGAATTCCATGAACTTGTTGGACTGCCTTCTCGGAGAAGAATTTTCTCTTTCGACTAGGAACTTCTCCCCGATGCTCTTGGTGTGATGCATTTTTCTTGCTGGTCAAAGTCTGTCGCTTGTGAACAAGCATTTATGAATTCGTTCTGGGAAGAGGTGACTTTTCTTCGTTCTCCCTTCCAACCTTCTTCCAACCAAATCCTTCTAAAAAATAATATTCTCTTCTCTTTTTTCGTGTATGTATCTATTCCCATTCTTCAGAATATGTAGTCAAACTCACTCTCTATGCACTTTTTTCCCAGTTCGCCAGGTTCTACCACTACAAGGCCCAATGGTCAAAATCTGACGGAGATCAAAAAAATAGGAGGGAGTGGCCAATCTTGGCTGAATGGGTGTCGCTTGAACGTCCAGAAGAAGAATCATGCGGCCATTACGAGAAGAATCAAGGCAAGACAAGCACGTACATGATCATCCATGAGAAGGATCAAGGCACACCGTCGCGTCTTGTTCTGGACATTGTTCATGTCGGGATCACCAGGAGATCATCATGCCATATCTCTCTCTCTATTCCTACATGTTAGTGATGAATTTCTGTCATGAGATACAAGGTGATTGAGACCATAACACACCTAAAAATTAAAAACTTTCAAGGCAATGACAAAAAAATCATGGCCGTCTTCAACCCCAAAGATTTGTCAACTTAAAGAAATACTCTTTTTATTATTTTGTCATTTTTTAATAACTTCAATCACCATCATTTCAATCTAAGATTTTTGAAAAAGAAGTAATACCGTTAACGAGTGTTATTGAAGTACTAATATTTTTTACTTGTAACAAGATCGTCGAATCCGGTCTCTAAAATCATACATATTTTTCTTATCTATCCTTGTGTAGAGTCAAAAAATCAAATCTTTTGTGATATTCTGATTATTTGAACACCCACCTCCATATTTTCTTATTTTACAAATAAAACCGACTGAAGAGTCTGAAAACTAAAATGTTTTCTTTTATTTACAGCAACTCCAGGATCATTTTTACTGTGTAGCTTTTTTAGACCGAGTACAACAAGTGGCTTATACAGAAGGTGACTCTTCAAGTGTGGAGTTTGTTATGAAATATTTCCATACTATGGCACTTCCATGAGAACTAACAGTTTTTTTTTTTGCGTAAGGAAATAATGTGGTACAGAAAGTAGTGAGAAATGAATGTTTTGATCCACCAGACTAGAGCCTACGCGTAACAACAATTTCCAAATTTGCAGCTGAGTCTCCCCAGTATTCAACAGTGATCTCATAGGTTCGTTTTAAAGGTACTGGCTATTATTATCATGATAAAAAAAATATCTCATTAGAGAACACCGTACATCTGTCACTACAAGGGAAGAGTAAACTATCAACTTAAGCAGTCAATTTACATTGGAAAAATTCTACCTGCAGTAAGTTACCCACCCACTGGCCTATCCGGAAGTTGGAAAAACATAAGATTTAATGTGTGGCACAATACTCCACCTGTAGCAGACTTTTAAAGTTATTGCTCGTACAACAGCCATGTAAATCTCATATAAAGAGTAGATATTCTATCCATTTGTCAAGGAAATATACTTGTGATATCTCAATCCACCATAGAGAGGAAATATACTTGGATAGGAGATAAGTAGGACTACCAGAATGGAAGTCGGTAGAAATAAGAATGACGCTACCAGAATGGATCTCGATAGGAAAAATAGAAATTACTACCAAATTAATGGTACGGAAGAAAAGATGAACATAAAATCACCAACTTTAAAAAAAAAACACTCAGTCGTATGGATTAGGAAAACCACATGAAGAGAGAAAAAAGTACCCTTTGTTATTTTAGTAATTTATAAATTAACACAAGGTCTTTTTATTATTTTCTATTTATATATATATATATATATATATATATATATATATAATGTTTGGAAAGCTTCTTACTTCACAACGACTTGGAAAGAACAAGTTAAATAAAGGTGAAGAGGACGTGCATATACAACCAAATCAGATTTGTTGCTAAATGAGAAGTTGTCACGGAGATCAAATAGATAGGAGGGAGAGGCCAATCTTGGCTGAATGGGTGTCGCTTACACGTCCAGGAGAAGAATCATGCGGCCATTACGAGAAGAATCAAGGCAAGATAAGCACGTGCATGATCAGCCACGAGAAGGATCAAGGCACACCGTCACGTCTTATTCTGGACATTGTTCACGTCGGGATCACCACGAGATCATCATGCCATCTCTCTCTCTCTTCCTACATGTTAGTGATGAATTTTCTGTCATTAGATACAAGGTGATTGAGACCATAACACACCTAAACATTAAAAACTTTTAAGGCCATGACTGAAAAATCATGGCCGTCTTCAACTCTAAAGATTTGTCTAACTTAAAAAAATACTCTTTTTATTATTTTGTCATTTTCTTTAATAACCTCAATCACCATCATTTCAATATAAGATTTTTAAAAAAGAAGTAATACCGTTAGGAGTGTGATTGAAGTACTATTATTTTTTACTTGTAACAAGATCGTCGAATCCGGTCTCTAAAATCATACATATATTTCTTATTTATCCTCGTGTAGAGTCATAAAAATCAAATCTTTTGTAATATTCTGATTACTTGAACACTCACCTCCATATTTTCTTATTTTACAAATAAAACCGACTGAAGATTCTGAAAACTCAAACGTTTTCTTTTATTTACAGCAACTCTAGGAACATTTTTACTGTGTAGCTTTTTTAGACCGAGTACAACAAGTGGCCTATACAGAAGGTGACTCTTCAAGTGTGGAGTTTGTTATGCAATATTTCCATGCTATGGCACTTCCATGAGAGCTAACAGTTTTTTTTTTGCGTAAGGAAATATTGTGGTACGGAAAGTAGTCAGAAATGAATGTTTTGATCCACCGGACTAGAGCCTAAGCGTAACAACAATTTCGAAATTTGCAGTTGAGTCTCCCCAGTATTCAACAGTGATCTCACAGCTTCGTTTTAAAGGTACTGGCTATTATTATCATGGTAAACAAATATCTTATTAGAGAACACCGTACATCTATCACTACAAGGGAAGAGTTAACTATCAACTTAAGCAGTCAATTTACATTGGAAAAATTCTACCCGCAGTAAGTTCCCACCCACTGGCCTATCTGGAAGTTGGAAAAATGTAAGATTTAATGTGTGGCACAATACTCCACCACCTGTAGCAGAGTTTTAAAGTTATTTCTCGTACAACAACCATGTAAATCTCATACAAAGAGTAGATATTCTATCCATTTCTCAAGAAAATATACTTGTGATATCTCAATCCACCATAGAATACGAAAATCACTTAGATTTGATTTTTTATTCTTTTTTAATTCCCTCCACTTTTTTTGAAAAGATCTATTGCCTCACAATTTCTCCTAGTCCAGATTCCTTCTCAAATACGCACATATTGTACGTACATCTGCTGATATCTTTTATTTGTAATTTATTTCATATGTTGTGTTTAATGTTGTTATATATACACAATAATATATTCATTTTACATCTATTTTCATATGTTGCGTTTAATGTCGTTACTTCACATCTTGCGTTTATTTTATTTTAAAGCATTCAATTAGTACTTGTACAGACGTACAGTACTAGTTGCCTCTCTGTTTCTTCCCACTCTATATTCTTTCACAAAATCCATACAACTGTACATTTATCATTTGTATTGAATTTTCTTGTCTACGTTGTCTATAATTGTTAAACAAATATATTTTTTCTCGGCGAATAGTATCAATACACATACACGATATATTGTACAAGATGTACAATACAATACATGAATCACTCGTCAAAGTTATTATCCTAATTCAATATAGTGCATGATGTATCACATGATGTACAGTACTAGACGTACAGTACGAAACGTATAACAATAACATCATTTGTCAAAATTGCATAGAAATACATTTGTTATAGTACATTATGTACAGTACTAGACGTACAGTACTAGACATTGAACACAACGTGAAAGACTATCAGTTATAGTTCATGCAGGCACAAGCACGACAATGCACTTCGACACGATTGATGAGAGCTCAGAATCGGACATATTGTACTAGTGCGGGAATGTTGGTGGGGTGCAATGAGGCTGGAGAGAAGAGTTTCAAGAGAAAAATGAATTAATGAAAATTGGGGTTGGAGAGGGGTGGGGTGGAATGACTTTTCAGCTTCTGCATGGAGTTAATTAGTGTGAAATTAATTTGTATCAGAGAAAACGGTTGGGACCAGGCTTTTGGAGATTCCCAAAAAATGGGTGGCTAGGCAGGTATGGACCTGACTATGTGTAGCGTAACTTTTATATTGTGGATGAATGTCACATCAACATAGCTACAACCTAAGCGTCACCTCATTATAACAATCTCAATACTTGGTGGCACATCCTAGCTCATTAAAGGACTAAATTTCCATAACGCTCACCCGTGTGATGCGCGGTTTGATGCGCTAAGAAAATTGCCCCACTACCTACTTGCCAACCCTCTGACACTTGCATCTCTCACCTACCAACGTGCTAGTTTTTTTTGCTTATATAACTTTTAAATCAAAAATATTTTTTTATGAAATAAATTGCAAGAATCCCTATAAAAAGTACATTCCAACAAGACTAATATTGACATATTTTTAAAGGAAAAAAGAAGAAGAAAAATTATGGAGGGAATAGAAGGTGAGAGGGAAGAAGTAAAAAGCAATAAAAAGAGATAAAATAGACGAATATGAAAAAGAAAAGAGAGAAATAAGGAAGAATGTAAATAAAGAAGAGGAGGGAAGTATTGGATTTTTGCCTGAGTGTGCTTATTATAGACCCCAATGCGCACATTTTTGTTGAATGTGCCCACCATTACTTCAATGCACCCCCTTTTACTTGAATGCGCCCACTATTTTCTGAATGCACCCACTATTGCTTCAATGCACCTACTTTTATATAAATGTACCCACTATTGTCCTGAACGCGCTCACTTTTACTTGAATGTGCCCACTACAGCCTCTGTAACATCCTTAAAATCATAAACCTATCATTGGTGCTTAATGGGAAACCCTAATTTGCAAGTTTAAGTTTTTCTCAAACAAATGGAATGTAATGTGAACTATAAATCACAGATATAATGAAATATTCTCATAACCTCACATTTTTGGCTTAAACAACTCATTAAAGAAAGGATAATTTCATCAAGATCGCCTTTTAATAAAATATGCATTGAAATAGCCACCTATATGAGGTTGATGAACAAAATTCAATGAAAACCTAAATCTAAGTGGATAGGGAGATTCTAGAGGTCCTAATTAGCTTGTGGTTCAAATTTGGAGTCAATAGGGCTTCATTTGACCCTTCAAATTAAATAGGGGAGTTAACATATGATTTTTTTAGTACATCAATCAAATATTTCATAAACTGACCTAAGATTTCTCATTATTTAAGTGTCACGCGCACTCTTGACTCGGATTTAATCTAGGCCATTGGATGCCCATCGGACGTCATTGGACTCGTCTCCTACCTTGAGTAGGAGACCGAGCACAGGCAGCCGTTGGCGCCTCTTTCTCCGACCCGGATCGGCCACCACAGTGCCCCGTTTTATTCCATTTCTTCACCGATGGATTTGAGACTACCACATGAGCTCAATGATCCCAAGTTTACCTGGACTTTGTGTCCTAATGAAGAAACGCCCAAAGGGGCTCGGACTCTCCTCGCCTCCCTAGTTTTACAAAATTTCTTCTCAACGCACAAACCTCTTTATAAGGGGTCGAAAACGATCAGAAGACCTAGAACAACCCTCCTCTACGTTCAATTTCATCTCATGTACCCCAAATTGTCGCCGCCTACTCGATTTGTATCTCCGAAGACCATCACCTCACCTCAACAATCCCTGTCTCCTTCTTGACAATTGACTACAAGGTTAGTAGTGCCACCACTCCTCCTCCACTTTCCCCTTGTTAGTTTTTGTTGTTCTTTCTCAAGTCAGCAGACCATGTAGGGTCGCTGTTGTTTCACACTGGAGTTCTCCACCCCGGTCATCCGGTGACCTGCTAGCTATGGGGATCGTATTTCTGGCTTCGCCTGGTCCCGGCATTTGGTTCTCTAACTTTTAAGGGCACTTGAACGCCTTATTTCTCGATGGTCTTGAAATCGGAACATGTTGCTCTATTTCTCATGGTCTGGAGCTAGGAACAATGGTGTTCCTGGCACTGCAGGTCTCGAGTCCACGCTCTTTGAGACCGTAATGATTCTAGGAACTAGTTCCTCTAGTTAGTTTGCAACGAATCCATCGTGTTTCCAATTTTGGTTCTTGAATTCGAACAACAGTGCACTATGTCATCTTCGATTCGAAGATGAAGATGACAGGTAGAGTTTTACCAGTTTTACCCCTGCGAATCTAATTCATCTATTACGCGACCATGGGTATTTTCGGGTTTTGAGCGCCCTTGTCTCCTTTTCACAAACGATGAGTTTGTTCTCTAGTTGGAGGCCCCCGATTGGGCCAACTGGGCTTTTCTCATGTGACTTGGATAATATTGCACATGTGGGTTTTCTATGAATTTCTAATTGGTCAATGGTTTGATAATTCACAATAAATCATAGGATGATCAGAAAAATACCCAAAAATAATCGTTGGAAAGCTTTTTTTGATAAGGAAGTCGATTTTTAGGTTTTTGAACCCTAATTCAGTCGCCTCTGACCATGTTTCCCTAAAGTACCCAAATTAGGGTTTAGGATATAATTAAGATGATAATTAATATAAACTATGTTAATTTTAGGAACCTAGGACTTGACCCAGGATCAGGGAGACTAAAATTAGGCTTTTTCTCCAATAAAGTAAGTGGGTCATGCCATTATGTATATTTACCTTGGATGAATTGCTTGTTATGTATGATTGAGGATTATGCTTTAAGTTTTCAAATTCATGAATGCAATTAAGATAATGATGTTGCCTTAGATTTTATTATTGCATGTTGTTTGATATAAGTATAATGTCATATGCTTATCATTGATGCTCATTAGTCTAATGCTATGATTACATAATGATTAAGAAATTGAAGAACGACTCCTGTAAATCATGTAATGATAATTTCAAGATTAAGAGGGAGAAATTCCATGATGATTAAGATAATGCACTTAAGTTGTACATTGTTCCTCTTTATATTATTTTATCTTTATGGCATTGATGAGCACTTTGGTGCAACTAAGATGAGCCTTAACCGGCCTGATGAGCACTCTGGTGCCATTATTGGATGAGGACAGTTTCCATTGATGGCAAGATAAGAACAATGATGCTAATGATTAAGTTAAGAGGATTAAGTAACTTATTATATGTTTAGCGCAATGATGGACCTTTATGGTCGTTATGGGCTTCCTAGCAATGATGGGCTTTCTGAGCATTATGTGCCCCATGTGGGCAGTGACGGAGAAATGCATATAGTAATGTTTCTTAATTCATTGAATGAAATCTAAATTGTAATGAGAATTCTTAATGTTAAATCATGTCAAGTTTATTTTAGTTGAAGTATATGCTTATTTTCAGTTCTTATAACATATATAATACCTCTTACTTATGTTGTTGCTTTCCTTCGCATGGCTGTGGGACGAGATGTCCCTAGATCAAGGAGCAAGAGGAAATTGAAGCGAGAATTCAAAGTGTAGCTGATTCAAGGAAAACTTTAGCTTGGTGGGGTGTCATCTACCACTCTATAGATTATCTAGCGTAGTTTCAGTTCATGCTTTAGATTTGCTTAGCCTACATGTATTAGGTTAGATATAAAATGAGATAGTTTATGTCTTTCCCTTTTTATGAACAATGTATGAATCTATTTTTGATTTAATGCATAGTATTTCATTTACCTTATTGCAATGTATATCATGTTTTGTGACGTTCCTCCGAGCCAAGTGACCCATGTTATGGACAACATGAGGTTTGCTTCTGCTGTCATATATGTGCTTGGAGGGGCGTCACAGCCTCAATGCACCCATTTTTACGTGAATGTGCCAAATATAGTCCTCAATGTGCCTACTTTGCTTGAATCTATCCACTGCATCCTTTAATGAGCCCAATTTTGTGTGAATGTGCTCATTATTTCTTCGATGCACCCACTTTTACATGAATATGCCCACTTTTTCTTGAATGTGCCCACTACAGCCCTCAATGCGTCCACTTTTACGTGAATGCGCTCACTATCGTCCTGAATGCGCTTACTTTTACTTAAATGTGTCCACTTCATCCCTCAATGCACCCAATTTTACTTGAATGTGCTCACTATTGTTTCAATGCGTCCACTTTTACATGAATGTCCCACTATTGTCCTGAATATGCCCACTTTTGTTTGAATGTGCCTACTACAGCCCTTAATGCATCTGTTTTTACGTGAATGCGCTCATTACTGTCCTGAATGCGCTCACTACAACCCAATTTTGTGTGAATGTGTCTACTATTGCTTCAATGCACCCACTTTTACATGAATGCGTCCACTATTGTCCTTAGTGTGCCTACTTTTTCTTGAATACGCTCACTACAACCCTCAATGCCCCCACTTTTATGTGAATGTGTTCGTTATTGTCCTGAATGGACCTACTTTTACTTGAATGGGCCCACTACAGCCTCAATGCGCTCATTTTTGCTTGAATGTGTCCACTATTACTTCAATGCGCCCACTTTTATATGAATGTGCACACTATTGTCATGAATGCACCCACTACAACCCTTGATGCAGCCACTTTTATATAAATGCGCTCATTATTATCCTGAATGCGTCTACTTTTGTTTGAATGTGCCCACTACAGCCCTCAATGTACCCAATTTTGCGTGAATGCTCCACTATTGTTCTCAATGTGACCACTTTTAATGGAATGCACCCTCTGTTCTCAATTCTCCCGCTATTGTCCTTAATGCATCAGCTTTTGAATGTATTCACCCACAACACTGAATGCGCCCACTACTTCCCCCCATCACTTCTTTCCTCTCCTCTCTTCATTTCCTTCCTCTTTACTTCTCACATGCTTTTTTCATTTATTTTCTCACTTTTCTTACTTCCCTCTTCATACCGATGTGTATTATTTTCTCTAAAATATGTTAACATTAGTTTTGTTGAAATGGAATTTTTATAACAAATCTAACCGTTTTTATTTTGTAAAAAAAATCATTACAAATCTAGAGTTAACACAAAATATATTTTCTTTCTATTTTACTTTCTCAAAAGTATCTTAATATTTATCTTGTTACAATATATTTTTTATAACAAATCCAACTATTTTTGTTTCTTAAAAATTCATAACAAATCAAAAGTTATACAGAAAACAAAATTTCTTTTTTCTCGTTTAATCTCTTTCCACAGCTCCATCAAATCACTACACTTGTCCTTTTTACCTATCCCGCCAGTTCCCCTTAAAACTACTTGTCCCGAGTCTCGCACACTAAAAAAACCAACCATACTAGACACATCAAACAAGTGTCCCCCCCCCAACGCGTCACAGACACATTTTCCCTCGTTAAACACAGTGCAAAGTGACACCTGCACAAAAATTTGATGCGACTCTGAAACATCACCTTTGTTTTATCTACATAAGAACCAAGAACATACATGACACGTGTCTAACGGTCAAGCAAGGACAACGAACCTACTACCAATAAGAAAATAACACTATCGCTATTTTTCATAGAATTGACAAGGACAACTAACCTACTACGAATAAGAAAACAACACTAGCACTCGCTATTTTTCATAGAAGACGGGAAGGAGAATATGCCCACATTCCAGCCTCCATTCGTGTCACTGGCGCACAAGAGGCTTATCTAAAACGTATTTTGGAAATGTTTTGTCAAGTTTGGATTGTGACGTCCAGGCTCCTGTGGTTTCTATGCACTAAAATGCAGTAAGGATATTTTGCAGTCACAAAATCCACAGACCTCACAAATATATTAATCGCATAGCTCAACTACATGGCAAATACATGACTCCGTCCAAAGCAGGCCTTATTTATTCAAATAAAGTGGTATAAGCTACAGCCAGGTATAACACTCGAACAAAAAAAAAATGGACAGACTGCTATCGTAATCACCAACCAAACGATCAAGTTAATCCAACGGCAGCATCACCCCAACAAAAAAAAATGAGAGAAGTATGAAACCCCAAATTAAATAGGAAGAAACAAATATGAAATAGCTCACTCACAACCCACCAACTCCAATATCCATTCAGTGACGTCAATCGACAGAAGAAAATAACTCCAAAAGGGCAACCCAAGTCGCATAGTAACCAAACCTAGTGTTGTCGATTGAAAAAAGAAACTCAGGGAGGGCTACCCCTAAAGTTACACGTAGGGAAGAGGAGTGGTAAAGAGCAACCAGCAGAAACAAATTTCAGAAGATTTGGGCTTAAGGTTAAACGTGCCAAGCATGAAAACCAAGACGCGCGAGACCCTTTTCATAGTTATCAACAGCATAGAAAACGGCACAACGAACCATATCCAATCCAATTTTAAAAATAAGATCCACTGATTCTTCACCACCAGTAATTGACGTCCTGACAAACTTATTATGGAGCCAGCCAAGTTACACGCTGGTTCTCATCCCTAGCGACATCTGTCACAATAGAGATATTCAATTCATAATAAACTTAAAACACCATGCTTTCAAGGAATCCACAGACTTAGGCACTGAATCCAGATCCCTTGCGGCATTCGTTCAGCATGTCCAGGTAGAACTGGCACTTACTTATGTCGCTCCCAAAATTGTTGATGCACTGGAAAACAAAACAAGGGAACCCAGTTAACTCAAAAACATCAAAGTCACAAGACAACTCACAACAAACTATGTATGCATAAAAAGTCTAGCAACTAAGGTTAGGAGCATACATCCTGGAATGCCTTGGAGTGGATGTTGCAAGAATCAACACCGGAAGAAGTGGGCATAGCTGCTGGGGCCCCAGAGGCAGCCTCTGACACCACCGTCTCATGCTGAATGGTTCTGGGACCCATGACGGCATCCACGGCTCTGTGAGCTACAGCACTACCAGTACCAAAAGCCATACCTATTCACATAGACATCACCCAGAACAAGTATTCATTCAGTCCTGAAGTAACATCAGATGTGCACGTACATTCTTAATCTAGAATTAATTGAGTGTTCCAAGGCGTTCTTATAAATACCCTGAGCAATAGTTGAACCGATGCCTCCAAGGATAGATCCCCCACCACCACTCTGAACGGGAGCTGGAGCAGGAGCACGGCTTGCTGCACAGATGATAGGCACTTTTAGCGCACAAAAAATAGTCAGACCAAATTTATAGTCCCATATCTATTTTATTCAATTAAACCAGGTATTACTACGGATTGACCATATAGAGTTTTCCTAAACATGCATGATTTAATGGGCAAATCATAGCAAGCTAGCAATGCAGACATTAGTTTATGTATGCTCAATGAACGATACTATTGACAAATTTTACTATTCCATAATTCAAGTGAATAATACACATCCTATCACCTGTAAAAAGATAATACATCAAACTGAGAAAAGTCGCTGACAGTCACAAAAACACCACGCAAACACAACTACCACAAGCTTCCAATAAAGCAAAATGCACCATAGTGGGTTCCTAAAAAATTTACCTTAAATAGGCACTTCTCTTCACAGAGAAGCACAAAACGCATTCAGCATCTAACATACATTAACAGAAACTATACGACTCACAGTAGTATAGAATATAATTTCCATGGTGTCTAATTAGACAAATTTCAATGAAGCAAGCAGAAAATAAAGCTGAACCAAATCTTACCTGGCTGAGGAGGATTCCTTACTGGAGCAGGGCGAGGCGCCATCCGAGGGGCAGAGCGACCTATTATGACACCGAAGCATTCAAACAGAATTAGTATCAGACCATGCTAAGAAGAACGCAAGACAATGAATAAGTTGACATATGTGACGGGAAAACCCAATGGCCAGGGTCATTTTTTCTTTCACGCAACTGAAGCTACTCAAACGTGCTCAGCCATCTGACAACCAGATTCCAGCACGTGAACAAAAGGAAATATAAAAACGTATCAGAGTTCATTAAATTATCCTTTGAACGAGAACAAAATTCACAAAAGTTCAAGTAGAACTCCAACTAGTTAGTTACTGGTAGCAGACTATGCCAACAAATGATAATTCCCGATAAGCTCAAAAATTGGTGTCTGGGCTAGCATATATATGCGCCTAGGACTGCCTCGCAGCCGCCTAGGGACACCAAGACAATTTTTTCCCTGGGTTTCTTTATTTTGGATAATGGCATTCTGAATGACTATTTAGGGTGTGATCATAATATATACACATAAATACCTTAAACTGTTGTACATGTGATATATGTTATGTTTTACATATACAGAAAAGGCAGCAAAAAATAGACCAACGCCCAAGCACAATTAATTATAATCAGTTCATATTTATATACTTAAATCAAATGCACAAAACAACAGCTGAGGCGCCATCTAGGCAGCTAAGCACCCAAGGGGGGTCCACGTAGACCCTCTCCTACCAAAAATGGAAAATGGAAGTCTGGGCCAGCACATATGTAGGCGTAGGACTGCCTCTGGCAGCCACCTGGGGGCACCAAGACATTTTTCATGCACTTCTTTATTTTGGATAATGGCATTTTAACATCTATTTGGCATGTAAGTGATGTTTATGCGCTTCTAAACTACTAGCTTACTATATAGGGTGTAATCGTGATAGGGTCCGCGTAGGCCCTCGCCTACCAAAAATGGAAAATGGAAGTCTGGGCCAGCACAAATGTAGGCCTAGGACTGCCTCGGCAGCCACCTAGGGGCACCAAGACATTTTTCCTGCACTTCTTTATTTTGGATAATGGCATTTTAACATATATTTGACACGTAAGTGACGTTTATGCGCTTCTAAACTACTAGCTTACTATATAGGGTGTGATCGAGATATATACACATAAACACCTTATACATGTGATATATGTTATGTTTTATATATTTCTAAAATGCAGCAAAACATTGGCCAACGCCTGGGCGCATAGTCAAGGCAGACTACCATCTGGCCGCCTAGAAAACAATGCACAATACTTGATATGTCAATTGTGTTCCACTTTCTTCAATGGTGTTATGAAAAGATAAGCAAGGGACAAACAACTCATCATATTGAGAAGTGATGAAATTTGGCATGAATATCAGAATAATTTAGTTGCAAGTAGAAATAGGTTTCTTTTTGTAAATATATACTTGTATTTCTTGTTTTATCAACACTTATGTGCACTTTGTTGCTTAAAATCTTTTATTATGACAAAAGTTAACGTTAAGAGAACTTTTGTCATAATAAAAGATTATAAGCAACAAAGTGCACATAAGTGTGCCATTAACAATATACGGAACAAGGTAACTTAAATAAGCACTAGCTAATGTATAAATAGAATTGAAAGTACCAGTGCTAGTGTCTTTCATCAAATAGATAAAAATTGACCAAAAGGACAACCAAAAATATGTAATATGACTAAAAGAGTGCAGGAAAACCAGTGAATTGTAAGTAGTGCTATATTTTAAAATTATAAGAAATAAAAATGCAGATAAGCATATCATTTACGATAAAGTTGATGAATATCGAGTATTATTTTTATTATAAATACAGAGAATGAAAACCTAATTGTGTGGTCAAGTAAACTATTACAATGTGTGGTCATCTTCGGCAAATGTTGGCCAAATGCACAAAACCTATACTTCAATCATGCCCCAATTTTTCAGTAATGTTATAATACATATGCAAAGAACAAATAAACCAATAGTGCAACGTGATGAAGCCTTGTATAGTCAAGAGTATGAGTGGTGCACATCAACCAAGCATGGCTAGTGATGAAATTTTGCATGAACATCAAACTAAATTAGTTGCGAGTGGAAATAGGGTTTATGTAAATGTATACTTGTATTTCTTGTTTCATCAAGTTTTATTGTTAATGGCAAGCTTATGTGCACTCTAAGGCTTATAATCTTTTATGATGATCAAAGTTAATGTAAAGAGAACTATATAAGGAAGAGGCAACTTAGATAAGCACTAGCTAATATATAAATAGAACTGAAAGTACCAATGCTAGTGCCATTCATCAAATAGATACAAATTGACCAAAAGGACAACCAAAAATATTGACACAATTGAAAGAGCAAGAAAACCAGTGAATTACATAAGAATTGTTATATATTTAAAATTATAAGATATAAAAGTGCAGACAAGCTTATCACTTACAATCAAAAATAGGGTTTCAAAAAAGGGTTCATGTGGCCACATATGCAGTTCGAACCCTTGACCGAAAGGCATATGGGAAATCAGTGCGTAAAACAGACCATGGTCAGATATAAGTCCATAGAGCCACACATAAGGTCGATTAATCCCCGATCTTTTGAATGGTCAAACTGCTAAGCTGGCAATTTTTTAATGTTGCCCCCTATTCTTCATGCAACTAAAACACCAGCTACATTCAGCCTACATTCTGCTTCCATTTCCTCTTTTTTTACAATACATTCATCTATGGTTGTTATACATTTAGCTTTTTTTTGCATGTCTATATAAATTTAAGATGTGTTTGATTGCATATTTGCATTATTGCATCTAAAATATGTACTACCACAAATTAAATATGCAAGTGTATGATTATTATATATTTATTTAGATATAATAATTAAAAATTCAAAAATTCAAAACTACATATATTCCCGCATACCGCATATACACTATTCAGTGACCTCTCCAAACGTACAACATATGGTGCTTTTAAAACTATGATCAAAATGATGAATATTGAATATTAATTTTATTATAAATACATAGAATGAAAACCAAATTGTGCAGCTAAGTAAATTATTATAATGTGTAGTGATTTTTAGCAAATATTGGCATATGTATAAAACTACATATACTCCCGCATACCGCATATACACTATTCAGTGACCTCTCCAAACGTACAACATATGGTGCTTTTAAAACTATGATCAAAATGATGAATATCGAATATTAATTTTATTATAAATACATACAATGAAAACCTAATTGTGCAGCCAAGTAAATTATTATAATGTGTAGTGGTTTTTAGCAAATAGTGGTCATATGCATAAAACCTATACTTTAACAATGCCCCATCTTTTTCAATGATGTTATAATACATATGCAAAGGACAAATAACTCAACAGTGCATCGTGATGAAGCCTTGTATAGGCAAGAGTACGGATGGTGAACATCAACCAAACATGGCTAATCAAAGTGAATGTTAAGAGGAATGCCATAAGAACAAGGTATTTAAGTGAGAAAAAATAATGTAAACTATGTTCTCAAAACTAGGTTGAGCCGACCAATTGTAACGATCTGACCAAGAACAAGACACGATACTCACCTAGTTTGCCTCTAGACCCAGAAACAACCATAGAGTTGCATAGAACTGGATGAGTGACCAGTCCAGCCAGTAAAACCAGTATGGGCAGGCATAACTGATTGGGGCTCTGTGAGAACTCCTAACACATTGCAAGTTTGTAACATAGTCAAACCCCTACTATCTAAATCATTGTCATCTTGTACTACTATTTTAAAATTAATTTTAGATTAGTTATGATTGACGTGTTACATCTATACTGCTACTATTGGCATTGCTACTCGATATGTTTGAATAGATTACTCCCTTCACATCTACTACAACATCATTTTGTTAATGTACTATGACAGGAGTGTCGATTAATACTCCTCCAAAATGGCGACCCTTCTTTGACATCCATGGTTTTAGATTATGACTTTCAATCGCTAGAATCAATATTGGCAATCCATTACATGTATTGAAATTGAATATGTAATTTTCAATTTCACTTTCATGTAATAAGACACTATTATGCTTTGTAACATATGGGTCATCACGTGATATAATGGGTGATATGGCTTTTAGTTTTCATGTTATTAGAGCCAAAGCAGTCTCCAGTTATCCATTTATTTTATTTTTTATATATATATATATATATATATATATATATAGAGAGAGAGAGAGAGAGAGAGAGAGATTCAGGCTAGAATACACTCGAATGTACAGATCACACCGTACACCCCAATGGTGTTTGCCTATCTAGACCATGTTTTTCCAAAATCTAATCCATTGATCTTCATGGTTACAATAATAATAGATCACATACAAAATTTGAACTCATTTGGATGAGTGTAAGTCACTCATCCAAGGGCAGCAACAAAATCGACGCACAAAACTAATTTGAAATACATAGTTTTTGTCTCCTTTAGATGCACGACCTATAAGTGTCCAAATGAGCTAAAATTTATTATATAGTATGTTCATATGATAATTAAAAAGATCAACAGTTTAGATTTTTCAAAAATTTATTGCATCTTCAAAAAACGACTGAGGTGTACGGTGCCTCCGGTACACTCAAGTGTACCCTAGCCTGACTATATATATATATATATATATATATATATATATATATATATATATATATATATATATATATATATATATATATATATATATATATATATATTCATTGTTGATGTGAATGAGAGAACTAGTCTACCAGTTGGTTGTCAGAGCGGTTTACCAAGAACTGATAACCTCATCGGTCTGACAACTAGTTCAATCCAACCATCGGTCTAGTCCAATGACATTGATGTATGAGAATGAATGTTGACAATAAAATATAAGGTATTAAAAGATTCATGTAGCAAACATATTTGATGTTAAGATGGATGTGTGAGAGGATAAGATGGTCACTTCAGAAATTACTACCGACATAGTAGAATCGAGGTGATGGCCATTAAGAACAAGCAACATGAGGGCCACAAACGGCATGGACATGTACAACATAGAAGGACCAAAGCTCCAGTCTAAAGTAATGTTAGAGTAAGGCATGGTTAACAAAGGAAGGGGCAAGCCTAAACTAATTTGGGGAATAACTCATAAGGAGAGTTTACAATGTTTACGAGTTTATATCACTACGATACTATGACCCCCAAAGAGCCAAAGGAAAAAGAAGAATCCATATATCTGACTATAGCACAGTAGGGGATGAGGCTTAGATGACGACGATGATGACAAATAAGAAGAATAACAACTAATGTAAGCCCAATACTTCAAAAAATGTTTAACTTTCCTTTTAAATGTGCTACACCACATGCTGCAGTAACATGGAAAAAGGTCGTGTGAAAAAAAAATCCAATCAATAGCATAGAAGAGTTTCACAACTATGCCTACCTTGCTTAAGACTAGTCATATAGTTTTGTATCATCAAATGGGCTTCATGTTAACTTTAGGATGGTTTGGGTGGGGTATAGGCTATAGTTGGTATGAGTTACACTTGAGCCACATCTATAGTAGTTTTTAAAAAAAAGTGTTTGGCTAAAAGAAGAATGAGAGAACTAGTCGACCAGTTGATGTGAATGAGAGAACTAGTCTACCAGTTGGTTGTCAAAGCGGTTTACCAAGAACTCATAACCTCATCAGTCTGACAACTAGTTCAATCCAACCATCGATCTAGTCCAATGACATTGATGTATGAGAATGAATGTTGACAATAAAAAAATAAGGTATTAAAAGATTCATAAGATGGATGTGTGAGAGGATAAGATGGTCACTTCAGAAATTACTACCGACATAGTAGAATCGAGGTGATGGCCATTAAGAACAAGCAACATGAGGGCCACAAACGGCATGGACATGTACAACATAGAAGGACCAAAGCTCCAGTCTAAAGTAATGTTAGAGTAAGGCATGGTTAACAAAGGAAGGGGCAAGCCTAAACTAATTTGGGGAATAACTCATAAGGAGAGTTTACAATGTTTACGAGTTTATATCACTACG
This sequence comes from Alisma plantago-aquatica, assembly GCA_963693085.1. Lineage (NCBI taxonomy): Eukaryota > Viridiplantae > Streptophyta > Magnoliopsida > Alismatales > Alismataceae > Alisma > Alisma plantago-aquatica. Next base: position 929,119,582 of record OY856410.1, on the reverse strand, counting down.
ATACTATGACCCCCAAAGAGCCAAAGGAAAAAGAAGAATCCATATATCTGACTATAGCACAGTAGGGGATGAGGCTTAGATGATGACGATGATGACAAATAAGAAGAATAACAACTAATGTAAGCCCAATACTTCAAAAAATGTTTAACTTTCCTTTTAAATGTGCTACACCACATGCTGCAGTAACATGGAAAAAGGTCGTGTGAAAAAAAAATCCAATCAATAGCATAGAAGAGTTTCACAACTATGCCTACCTTGCTTAAGACTAGTCATATAGTTTTGTATCATCAAATGGGCTTCATGTTAACTTTAGGATGGTTTGGGTGGGGTATAGGCTATAGTTGGTATGAGTTACACTTGAGCCACATCTATAGTAGTTTTTAAAAAAAAAGTGTTTGGCTAAAAGAAGAATGAGAGAACTAGTCTACCAGTTGATGTGAATGAGAGAACTAGTCTACCAGTTGGTTGTCAAAGCGGTTTACCAAGAACTCATAACCTCATCAGTCTGACAACTAGTTCAATCCAACCATCGGTCTAGTCCAATGACATTGATGTATGAGAATGAATGTTGACAATAAAAAATAAGGTATTAAAAGATTCATAAGATGGATGTGTGAGAGGATAAGATGGTCACTTCAGAAATTACTACCGACATAGTAGAATCGAGGTGATGGCCATTAAGAACAAGCAACATGAGGGCCACAAACGGCATGGACATGTACAACATAGAAGGACCAAAGCTCCAGTCTAAAGTAATTTTAGAGTAAGGCATGGTTAACAAAGGAAGGGGCAAGCCTAAACTAATTTGGGGAATAACTCATAAGGAGAGTTTACAATGTTTACGAGTTTATATCACTACGATACTATGACCCCCAAAGAGCCAAAGGAAAAAGAAGAATCCATATATCTGACTATAGCACAGTAGGGGATGAGGCTTAGATGATGACGATGATGACAAATAAGAAGAATAACAACTAATGTAAGCCCAATACTTCAAAAAATGTTTAACTTTCCTTTTAAATGTGCTACACCACATGCTGCAGTAACATGGAAAAAGGTCGTGTGAAAAAAAAATCCAATCAATAGCATAGAAGAGTTTCACAACTATGCCTACCTTGCTTAAGACTAGTCATATAGTTTTGTATCATCAAATGGGCCTCATGTTAACTTTAGGATGGTTTGGGTGGGGTATAGGCTATAGTTGGTATGAGTTACACTTGAGCCACATCTATAGTAGTTTTTAAAAAAAAGTGTTTGGCTAAAAGAAGAATGAGAGAACTAGTCTACCAGTTGATGTGAATGAGAGAACTAGTCTACCAGTTGGTTGTCAAAGCGGTTTACCAAGAACTCATAACCTCATCAGTCTGACAACTAGTTCAATCCAACCATCGGTCTAGTCCAATGACATTGATGTATGAGAATGAATGTTGACAATAAAAAAATAAGGTATTAAAAGATTCATAAGATGGATGTGTGAGAGGATAAGATGGTCACTTCAGAAATTACTATCGACATAGTAGAATCGAGGTGATGGGCATTAAAAACAAGCAACATGAGGGCCACAAATGGCATGGACATGTACAACATAGAAGGACCAAAGCTCCAGTCTAAAGTAATGTTAGAGTAAGGCATGGTTAACAAAGGAAGAGGCAAGCCCAAATTAATTTGGGTAATAACTCATAAGGAGAGTTTACAATGTTTACGAGTTTATATCACTACGATACTATGACCCCCAAAGAACCAAAGGAAAAAAAAGAATCCATATATCTGACGATAGCACAGTAGGGGATGAGGCTTAGATGATGACGATGATGACAAATAAGAAGAATAACAACTAATGTAAGCCCAATACATCAAAAAATGTTTAACTTTCCTTTTAAATGTGCTCCACCACATGCTGCAGTAACATGGAAAAACGTCGTGTGAAAAAAAATCCAATCAATAGCATAGAAGAGTTTCACAACTATGCCTACCTTGCTTAAGACTAGTCATATAGTTTTGTATCATCAAATGGGCTTCATGTTAACTTCAGGATGGTTTGGGTGGGGTATAGGCTATAGTTGGTATGAGTTAAACTTGAGCCACATCTATAGTAGTTTTTAAAAAAAAAGTGTTTGGCTAAAAGAAGAATGGAGAAGTATCAATTTGACAATGACCAGTTGTTAAGCTTGTGGGTGATCAGAAAAGTCATTTAGTCTTATACCAAATCTGACTCGATCGGTACAATTTCGTGCAGAGAGAATTTTTCCATTTATATCCAACATGAATCTGCGTTTAGTATTTTGTTTATGAGGTCCTGTCATGGTATAAGACTCCGTGTACGAAAACTTGTAAACCATAACCCTACAACTAGGCCTTGTTGTAACCTATCTGAGCTGCTAACTTATATAAGAACTTCCTCTTAAAATCACTGTGTACTGTCAAAAGACATCTCACAGCATGAAGAACACTCAGCAACCTGGACAACTAGCTCATCCTCAGCTCCTTGCTGCTTATCCCGTCACTTTGTAACAATTTTATTGGTACCCTAACAATGTTTCCACATTGGTTGAGCACAAATGAGACTCGTCCATGCAAAACCACAACCTTAACTATAGAGTGGATTCAAACTGCAGATTGTATCGATATGGACTTTCGCATTTATAAGTGTGTTTCAAACTGCAGATTTTATCGATATGAACTGTCCCATTTAAAATGGTAGGAAACATTAGGTATTTGTCGCGACACCTGTACGCACTGCAACAAAAAAAAAAACATCTTTAAAAATTTCCAAGTTTGCTTATTCTGGAGATCCAGATCCATCGCTTCTAGAAAGTGTTTCCCGACTGTCACAATTGTGCAAAAAAGATCAGATGGCACTGCCACCACATTCTCAGGACCTACAGGGTCTTACCAAAACGCCAAAACAACAAAGCTATTGAAGCTAATCTAGTTTCCCTAAGACGCGTGCAAGCCAGCGCCCAACAGGCGGGGAGAACGGACTTCTCCCAATATTTGGGAACCGTATCGGAGAAATAAGACCCAAAATCAGAACGGAGAAAGAGCAAAAAAGCAATACCGGAGCTGCGGCGAGCCATGACTAGAAGTGCTTCGAGAGGCAGACGGGGGACGACCGCAACTCGTGGACCGGAGGGCAATGGCTGGAAAAAAACCCTAGAGCAGCACCTCTAGCGGACGGAAGCGACACGGCTTGCGAAGCAGGTACCACTTTATAGGAGACGAGGACGATGGACGCGCTCCTCCGGCCTGCCGCCCTAATTTCGCTGACGGTAGTTATCTAGAAATTTCTAATGTGTCTTAACTTTTTTTGTGGTGTTGTAGCCACCCTTTGACATTGGACTGGGTTGGCCGAGTACTGGTCTAGGTCGGAGTCGGATAGAATTTTGTTCGGTGACACACTTTGATTCATTTTTTACTTTAATCGGGAAAGAACTAATGAAGACCACACGGTTAACATCACGGCACCTGAAGTAATCAGCATACAGAACTGGCCCTGGGCTGTTAATGATAGGACTAAGATAGAAGTTAAAATGTGATATTTTTTTTTCCAAATATCGCATGGTTATTTTATTCGTCTCGTTTTCCGATGGGCTAAATGACTTGATAAAGTACATGACTTGACGTTCTAACTCTACAAAATAGACCCATTCAACACGCTAACTACTAAGAAAGTAATAGTTGTGAAGTCGAGTTCAACATGAACGAACCAACCAAACTCGAATCTAAGTTGTGGACTATTTTCCATTTTCCAATATAAGCCACACCCATCCACCGCAATTTGCAAACCCAACGTCCAATGCCGCCTTCGGCAACGCGGCAAACAATCGCCAGGCAGCTGTGGAAGGCGTTTCGTCGACCCCAACATAGATCAATCAAACGCTAAAATTAAAAAGCGCTCTCATTTTCCATTAGAATTTCCATTTTAGGGGTTGGCTAATTGTTCAATTCCGCTCGCGTTAATTTGACGCGGTGATTTGTCGGCTATGAACGACTGTTTATTGCTGCTATTGCTTTACAAAACAACGCCCAAGTATGTCAAGAGAAAGTGTACTTAGGACATGTTTGATTTTCTAGATTTTGTCATATTGAATTGTATTTTGGCATCCATCTACAGAAAGTTTATGTTTGGTTTAAGGTTTAAGATTTAGGGTATGTTTGGTTTACAGGATTCCGGAAATGAGGTTAATCCCGGGATTTCGAGACATAACAAGAATCTCGCATTTTGATTTCCATCAAAATTCTCCCAGACACTAAAATCCAGGTATGGTTGGCACATATACCTCAAAAAAAATCATGTATTTTATAAATCCAAAAAACCAAACATAAAATTTGTGTTTGCGGGATTTTAACAATGCAGTATTTTGGGTATACAGGATGGCATAAATGTAGGATTCTTGAAAATCCAGCAAACCAAACGTGCCCTTATTGAAGAGATTGTCCCATATTGAAAGAGTTTATAAGTCAATTGGTTGAAGTCTCTATAAACTAGCTCACAATGCATGTTCAACATTTATAAAAATAAAGAATTCTCCTATTGGGCTTCAACATGCCCTCCTTGGGCTCCTCACAATGGGTTGCATTGAGCCATCGCGGTGCACGCAGACAAAGAGGTGGGCAGAGGTGGCTAGTGCTCGGTGACTGCAAACGCCCTTGAGGAGCTATCAGTGGTGGCTAGTTGTTGTGGATAGGTCAACGTGGACCACATACCATGTCGCGCTCTGCATGGATCTGGCACCGACCAATTGGGGAGCACCATGTCACCCTCCCATTGGGGTATACATCTTTCTCTCTCTTATGCTAAGCATGCCTTGATCTTCCAAAAAATTGTATAAAATCACTCCTTGCGCAAAAAATGATATATTATATATATAAATGATTTAGAAAATGAGATTTATCCAATGAAGTTGGTATTGATTCAAGGCCTAAATTGACTAAACCCTTATTTTGATGATGACTAAACCATTCTACTTATTTGTGTCTAATGCTTCTACTTGAGTGATTTCATATTAGGTATAGACACACTCCAAATGCCCTAACTTGTACATATCAAATTGGAGAAAGGACAAGTCAAAGTCAATACAAATACACATTTTTGAAATATGATGTAAATCCATTAGAATCATATTATAAATCACTTGTAATGATTGTATGACTTGTAATTAAGTTTTAAAAAATCAGCAGCACTTAAATCGAACATTTAAGCACTTGAATGACATTTTCCAAAATTCATTATATGCACTTTATCAGTCGAGTTACAATCTTGATCGGTCCTTGACGGATTTTGAGAATGTCATGGTTTGGTCGAGTTGCCACTTCACAGAACTCGACCGAACCATATACTGGAACAAAACTGATTTAAGTAATTGGTCGAGTTTCATCCAGGATAAACTCGACCGATTGGTCAAATTAGCTTTGTTGCATAGTGCATTCGGTTGAGTTACCTTTATAGAAACTCGACCGATAGCACTGTATAGAAAAGTACACAAAAATATTTCTAGCCATTGTGGAGTTACAACAAGTGAAAATATATTTGTTGTAGGCCACAAAACGGCAATTTTTTTTTCTTAAGTGTTTCCAAAGGCTAAGAGGCATCCCCAGCTATAAATAGGACCCTTGGGCTTCATTCCAAGGTTGAGCATTCAAGCCCAGGTCCCTATTCTATAGTTGAGTGATCATACAACCTCCTCTCTCTCTCTAAGCTTAATACCTTGCTACATCTATTAGAGTGAGTAGGAGATTTATAAGAGAGCTCGTCCTACATATATATCTTATGAGGCTCTCACTTCCACCACCTTCCTATCTCTCATTTCAACTATGAAGATGAAGGTTCTCTCTCTTGGCTAAGAGAGGTGAAGATGAATAAGAAAAGGAGTCCCTTGGTGACGATCAAGGTTGAAGACTTAGAGCAAGAATGGGTAAGCCCTTGGTGAAGGCAGAAGACTCCTTGCTCAAGTGGGTAAGTCCTTGGTATAAGCTTCTCCGAGTGAAGGTGAAGTTAAAAGTTGAAGATCCAAGAAGAGTGGGTAATTCCTAGAAGGCTGCAGACTTGTGTAAGAGTGGGTAAGTCCTTGGAGAAGGCCGAAGACTCATTGTAAAGTGGGAAAGTCCTTGGTGAGATTGAAGACTCTTTGTATTGGATAGGTAAGTTCTTTGGTGGGTCATGTATTGTAAGTCTTATGATTGAATATAAGAGTGCAATGGTTAAGAAATCTTGGAGGTTGACCTCTCTAGGTAGTGGACTGACATACTCCTAGTTTGAAGTGTGGAACCACTCTACATAGCTTGTCACTTGGTGCTTATTCAATCACTCTCTCCTTTGCTATGCATGTTTTAGTTGCACTCAAATTTCCTAATTAACAACCTTATCTTGTGATATACCTTGAAGGTCTAATGAATTTTGTTTTAAGTGTATTCAGCTCTATTCACCCCCCACTAGAGCATCCAATCACCCATCTAGGATCCAACAAGTAGTATCAGAGTAGGTATTCTCCAAGCATACTTCAACAAGTAGGAAAATATGGGTGACTACCAAGGTGGGTGATACCTCATCAACCTTCCAATCTTTGATGAGAGTAACTTCCTCTATTGGAAAAGAAGGCTACAATTCTACATCCAAGGATCAAGCATTGAGCTATGCCAAATGGTGGATCGTCTATACAAGATACCAGTGACAAAGATAGAAGAATGGGATGAATTTATCATGAAGAAATCCACATTGAATGCAAGAGCAATCAACATCCTCTATGCCACCATGACCTCCACCGAGTTCAACCAGATTTCTTCTTGTGAGACGACCTATAAGGTATGGAGAAAGCTATGCATCACTTATGAAGGGACTCAACAAGTGAAGTAAAGCAAAGTGTACATGCTCAATGGGCTGCTTGAGAACTTCAAGATGGGAAAAGAGGAGAAGATAGCCAACATGTACTCAAGGCTCAACACCATTGTGAATGGTCTTTTTATTTTAGGACATCTTATGAGTAGAGGAGAGATCAACTCAAAGATCCTTAGAACTCTCCCCAAAAGATGGGAACCCAAAGTGACTTCCATTAAAGAAGTAAGGTCTCTTGATGATATCCCCATTGAAGAACTCATTGAAAATCTACAAGCCCATGAAGTCACACTTGACAAGAGAGAAGAAGTTTAAAGACAATAGGAGAAAGAGCTAAAGAGAATGAAGAAGGCTGAGATCAAGGCTCAAATTGAAGCTATTATGGGACAAGCTTCTCCATCCTCTCATGTTGAAGAAGATGCCATGTACTCCAAGGGTAGATCCTACAAAGGCAAGAATTCCTCCTCCATCTGATGCCTCAAGTGTGGAAAGAAGGGTCACTTCAAGATAGATTTCCCATAAGTCATAAAGACCAATCATCACAAGAAAAGAGAAAATAAGTGGCACTCAAGCTCAAGTGACTCCTCCAACTCAAGCTCAAGTGAAGATTCAAGTGGAGGATCAAGATCAAGCTCTAGTTGTAGCGACCGTCTCGCGAAAATATGATTAATTAATGCGGAAGCAAATTATTTGCAGCGGATTACTAAAAATCACTGAAAATTAAATTTTTTTGAAAGAGATCCATTCATAGGAAAACTCTTTAACCAAGAACCAAAGTATTTCAAATTTATCCTGGTTCACAAGTACACAACCTGTACCATTCCTTCTCAAAGATTACAACGTCAACTGTCTTATAAACATTATATACAAACAGTATACGAATCTCGAGGCATCAAGCCAAAACCTTAGATTGATTCATAAAACACTGACTAAAAACTCCGAGGACCTGAGAGTACAGAGACGACACATAGGACTATTATCTGTATGACTAGACAGACAATATCTCCACCTGAGATCTTATTGTTGTCCCTGTTGTTACTGTTGTTGTTGCTCTTTCCTTGTTCTAGGATTTCTGCTTTTCCTCCCATGCATACCTAAAAATGTTTCCCACGGGGGTGAGACAATTGAAAATTGCCCCAGCGAGAGATATAACTCTCTGCCAAAAACATTGTTATTGCAGTTTATTAAATAAAACTGAGCAGGGGTTACTTTTACATTATCAGGCATAATTATTCATCATAGAACAGAATAAGATAATCTCCATTCTCAAGGAGGTCATTGCATCTACCCATGGTAGATAAGTAATTCATATGTCTACCTTGCAGAGAATATAAAGAAACATAATTAACATTTATCCATTAAGGAATGCACAAAGAAAATGCAACATCAGCCAATGAATCTCTGTATTCAATCCTTAAGCAAACATGTTATACAGCTGGTTACATTTTACAATCACACTTATGCCCTGAGGAGGTGAGCCATACCGCTCAAATCCAACCTTCGGTTGTGAAACCCAAAGCTGGTGCCATACAAAGTCCATGGAAGAGTCAGACTCCATGACCTCCCACGTCTCGGTCAGTGTGAGACCACAAGCAGGACCGCAGTCTCTTGCTTAAGTGACCTCAGTCACAGGGTTAGCTCCCGTAGGCTACCCTTTCTCTAGCCCGCCTTGGTACAGGTCTCGCGCTAGTATATCTGAGCCACGGGCCAGTTCACCGTGCTCCCTGAGCCATGAACGCATTCATGCTCTTTCACACTGAGCCATGGGCCTATTAACCATGTTCTTATACACATATTGAGTCTACAACCGAAGTTGCACTCTAATCCTCCTATTTTCGGCTAGGAGAAACCCCGCATATTCAACAATATACGCTCCGAATTAACCCGCAGGAAAACCCGTTTCACCATCACCAGCTACTGACGATGATGGATCTATGGCCAGGGCACTACATGATGAAATTCCACTTGATTAATTAAGTGAATTACCATATCTTTTAGCATCATCCATGTTTCAAACAAGAATTATTATAACAGATGCTACAAAGAAAGATACAATACATCTATCACATACTTTTCAAATCTTTAAAACACATGATACTTGGGATCTCAGTCCTTTATCACATTACTGGGAATTCTCATCCCTTCACATTATCATCATCATGATTACTGGATCTGGGTAGTTAAACCCTTAGATCATAACATTGTTATCTCTGTAATAGATAACCATTACCTCTAGGTCCTCAGACCAAGGTATTCATTTTACTTGTGTGCAAGTATTCACATGGCTCACCAGGCCATTACACATCTTGTCACCTCTCACTAGGCAACAACTTATTCACATGGCTCACAAGTCCATTACACATCTTGTCACCTCTCACTAGGCAACAACTTATTCACATGGCTTACAAGGCCATTGATCATTATACTTGTTATACAAGTATTTAACATGCCTTATAAGGCTTATGCAATAAAAGAAATACAACCTTCCCATCATTAGGGTTAAGGTTTTCCATTATTAACCATTTAGGTTTTCAAGGTCATATTATCAATGATCAAACCCTAATTCATTGCTCCACACATCTAGGAGCAAAGATTGATATCATAAGTATTCAATCATACTTATTTATTCTCATCATTTTTCATTAAATGAATCATCAATTCAAGGTATGAGTTCATTTCTCATCCTCATCATGGTATGATTACATCATACACATCATTTGGGCTTAACCCCTTTCTCAAGGTACATTAATTAACACTCATCAAGGTGCAACAACTCATTACATTTCATTGTAATAGTTGCATAACACACTTCATATGTTTCTTACCCAATTATATTGGATTTGGAGTACATCAAGGCATATAAACCCTGAAGTGTTGAATGTGATAACTATCATATTTTGATGTATCACTTTCTCATCACTTCAGACTCTCCTGAATTAGCCATCTTATCTTGTATTAAGGTATTTCCCTTCTTAATGCATCCCATCACTAATCACTTACCTATAGCATATAATGCATAGGCCACACATTAGAGTTGTCCAACTATCTTTAATGATATGGACTTGTCTAATGGTAAAGACATTGCTTACAATTAGGTTGCATATATTCAACCACATGAAATGTTTCACCTTTATAAGGCCATTCCTTCTATCTCATCATTAGGGTTTCTTTATACCCTTACTTAAGATTAGAATTATGATTTATTGTCATATTATCCAAGATTAGGGCTTTATGTATTATGACTCCTCATTAGAGTCTCACATGCCTTCACCCTTCTTAGGGCCTCTTATCACAACATAACATTAGTATGTCATGTGGTGTTAATACTTAGTTAAGGTTTCTCATGGAATCACCCTCAACTAGGGTTTCCACCATAGTTTCCCTTCTTTTTGGGTCTACTATTCATCTCTATTAGGATTTCATTCAATTATCCATAATTGGAGATTCACTATTCATCCCAATTAGGGATTTACATATCTTATAAAGGAGTTACAACAAGTGAAAATATATTTGTTGTAGGCCACAAAACGGCTATTTTTCTTTTCTTAAGTGTTTCCAAAGGCTAAGAGGCATCCCCAGCTATAAGTAGGACCCTTGGGCTTCATTCCAAGGTTGAGCATTCAAGCCCAGGTCCCTGTTCTATATTTGAGTGATCATACAACCTCCTCTCTCTCTCTCTAAGCTTAATACCTTGCTACATCTATTAGAATGAGTAGGATATTTATAAGAGAGCTCGTCCTACATATATATCTTATGAGGCTCTCACTTCCACCACCTTCCTATCTCTCATTTCAACTATGAAGATGAAGGTTCTCTCTCTTGGCTAAGAGAGGTGAAGATGAATAAGAAAAGGAGTCCCTTGGTGACGATCAAGGTTGAAGACTTAGAGCAAGAATGGGTAAGCCCTTGGTGAAGGCAGAAGACTCCTTGCTCAAGTGGGTAAGTCCTTGGTATAAGCTTCTCCGAGTGAAGGTGAAGTTAAAGGTTGAAGATCCAAGAAGAGTGGGTAATTCCTAGAAGGCTGCAGACTTGTGTAAGAGTGGGTAAGTCCTTGGAGAAGGCCGAAGACTCATTGTAAAGTGGGAAAGTCCTTGGTGAGATTGAAGACTCTTTGTATTGGATAGGTAAGTTCTTTGGTGGGTCATGTATTGTAAGTCTTATGATTGAATATAAGAGTGCAATGGTTAAGAAATCTTGGAGGATGACCTCTCTAGGTAGTGGACTGACATACTCCTAGTTTGAAGTGTGGAACCACTCTACATAGCTTGTCACTTGGTGCTTATTCAATCACTCTCTCCTTTGCTATGCATGTTTTAGTTGCACTCAAATTTCCTAATTAACAACCTTATCTTGTGATATACCTTGAAGGTCTAATGAATTTTGTTTTAAGTGTATTCAGCTCTATTCACCCCCCACTAGAGCATCCAATCACCCATCTAGGATCCAACAAGTAGTATTAGAGTAGGTATTCTCCAAGCATACTTCAACAAGTAGGAGAAGATGGGTGAATACCAAGGTGGGTGATACCTCATCAACCTTCCAATCTTTGATGAGAGTAACTTCCTCTATTGGAAAAGAAGGCTACAATTCTACATCCAAGGATCAAGCATTGAGCTATGCCAAATGGTGGATCGTCTATACAAGATACCAGTGACAAAGATAGAAGAATGGGATGAATTTATCATGAAGAAATCCACCTTGAATGCAAGAGCAATCAACATCCTCTATGACACCATGACCTCCACCGAGTTCAACCAGATTTCTTCTTGTGAGACGACCTATAAGGTATGGAGAAAGCTATGCATCACTTATGAAGGGACTCAACAAGTGAAGTAAAGCAAAGTGTACATGCTCAATGGGCTGCTTGAGAACTTCAAGATGGGAAAAGAGGAGAAGATAGCCAACATGTACTCAAGGCTCAACACCATTGTGAATGGTCTTGTTATTTTAGGACATCTTATGAGTAGAGGAGAGATAAACTCAAAGATCCTTAGAACTCTCCCCAAGAGATGGGAACCCAAAGTGACTTCCATTAAAGAAGTAAGGTCTCTTGATGATATCCCCATTGAAGAACTCATTGAAAATCTACAAGCCCATGAAGTCACACTTGACAAGAGAGAAGAAGTTGAAAGACAATAGGAGAAAGAGCTAAATAGAATGAAGAAGGCTGAGATCAAGGCTCAAATTGAAGCTATTATGGGACAAGCTTCTCCATCCTCTCATGTTGAAGAAGATGCCATGTACTCCAAGGGTAGATCCTACAAAGGCAAGAATTCCTCCTCCATCTGATGCCTCAAGTGTGGAAAGAAGGGTCACTTCAAGATAGATTTCCCATAAGTCATAAAGACCAATCATCACAAGAAAAGAGAAAATAAGTGGCACTCAAGCTCAAGTGACTCCTCCAACTCAAGCTCAAGTGAAGATTCAAGTGGAGGATCAAGATCAAGCTCTAGTTGTAGCGACCGTCTCGCGAAAATATGATTAATTAATGCGGAAGCGAATTATTTGCAGCGGATTACTAAAAATCACTGAAAATTAAAAAATTTTCAAAGAGATCCATTCACAGGAAAACTCTTTAACCAAGAACCAAAGTATTTCAAATTTATCCTGGTTCACAAGTACACAACCTGTACCATTCCTTCTCAAAGATTACAACGTCAACTGTCTTATAAACATTATATACAAACAGTATACGAATCTCGAGGCATCAAGCCAAAACCTTAGATTGATTCATAAAACACTGACTAAAAACTCCGAGGACCTGAGAGTACAGAGACGACACATAGGACTATTATCTGTATGACTAGACAGACAATATCTCCACCTGAGATCTTATTGTTGTCCATGTTGTTACTGTTGTTGTTGCTCTTTCCTTGTTCTAGTATTTCTGCTTTTCCTCCCATGCATACCTAAAAATGTTTCCCACGGGGGTGAGACAATTGAAAATTGCCCCAGCGAGAGATATAACTCTCTGCCAAAAACATTGTTATTGCAGTTTATTAAATTAAAACTGAGCAGGGGTTACTTTTACATTATCAGGCATAATTATTCATCATAGAACAGAATAAGATAATCTCCATTCTCAAGGAGGTCATTGCATCTACCCATGGTAGATAAGTAATTCATATGTCTACCTTACAGAGAATATAAAGAAACATAATTAACATTTATCCATTAAGGAATGCACAAAGAAAATGCAACATCAGCCAATGAATCTCTGTATTCAATCCTTAAGCAAACATGCTATACAACTGGTTACATTTTACAATCACACTTATGCCCTGAGGAGGTGAGCCATACCGCTCAAATCCAACCTTCGGTTGTGAAACCCAAAGTTGGTGCCATACAAGGTCCATGGAAGAGTCAGACTCCATGACCTCCCACGTCTCGGTCAGTGTGAGACCACAAGCAGGACCGCAGTCTCTTGCTTAAGTGACCTCAGTCACAGGGTTAGCTCCCGTAGGCTACCCTTTCTCTAGCCCGCCTTGGTACAGGTCTCGGCGCTAGTATATCTGAGCCACGGGCCAGTTCACCGTGCTCCCTGAGCCATGAACGCATTCATGCTCTTTCACACTGAGCCATGGGCCTATTCACCATGTTCTTATACACGTATTGAGTCTACAACCGAAGTTGCACTCTAATCCTCCTATTTTCGGCTAGGAGAAACCCCGCATATTCAACAATATACGCTCCAAATTAACCCGCAGGAAAACCCGTTTCACCATCACCAGCTACTGACGATGATGGATCTATGGCCATGGCACTACATGATGAAATTCCACTTGATTAATTAAGTGAATTACCATATCTTTTAGCATCATCCATGTTTCAAACAAGAATTATTATAACAGATGCTACAAAGAAAGATACAATACATCTATCACATACTTTTCAAATCTTTAAAACACATGATACTTGGGATCTCAGTCCTTTATCACATTACTGGGAATTCTCATCCCTTCACATTATCATCATCATGATTACTGGATCTGGGTAGTTAAACCCTTAGATCATAACATTGTTATCTCTGTAATAGATAACCATTACCTCTAGGTCCTCAGACCAAGGTATTCATTTTACTTGTGTGCAAGTATTCACATGGCTCACCAGGCCATTACACATCTTGTCACCTCTCACTAGGCAACAACTTATTCACATGGCTCACAAGTCCATTACACATCTTGTCACCTCTCACTAGGCAACAACTTATTCACATGGCTTACAAGGCCATTGATCATTATACTTGTTATACAAGTATTTAACATGCCTTATAAGGCTTATGCAATAAAAGAAATACAACCTTCCCATCATTAGGGTTAAGGTTTTCCATTATTAACCATTTAGGTTTTCAAGGTCATATTATCAATGATCAAACCCTAATTCATTGCTCCACACATCTAGGAGCAAAGATTGATATCATAAGTATTCAGTCATACTTATTTATTCTCATCATTTTTCATTAAATGAATCATCAATTCAAGGTATGAGTTCATTTCTCATCCTCATCATGGTATGATTACATCATACACATCATTTGGGCTTAACCCCTTTCTCAAGGTACATTAATTAACACTCATCAAGGTGCAACAACTCATTACATTTCATTGTAATAGTTGCATAACACACTTCATATGTTTCTTACCCAATTATATTGGATTTGGAGTACATCAAGGCATATAAACCCTGAAGTGTTGAATGTGATAACTATCATATTTTGATGTATCACTTTCTCATCACTTCAGACTCTCCTGAATTAGCCATCTTATCTTGTATTAAGGTATTTCCCTTCTTAATGCATCCCATCACTAATCACTTACCTATAGCATATAATGCATAGGCCACACATTAGAGTTGTCCAACTATCTTTAATGATATGGACTTGTCTAATGGTAAAGACATTGCTTACAATTAGGTTGCATATATTCAACCACATGAAATGTTTCACCTTTATAAGGTCATTCCTTCTATCTCATCATTAGGGTTTCTTTATACCCTTACTTAAGATTAGAATTATGATTTATTGTCATATTATCCAAGATTAGGGCTTTATGTATTATGACTCCTCATTAGAGTCTCACATGCCTTCACCCTTCTTAGGGCCTCTTATCACAACATAACATTAGTACGTCATGTGGTGTTAATACTTAGTTAAGGTTTCTCATGGAATCACCCTCAACTAGGGTTTCCACCATAGTTTCCCTTCTTTTTGGGTCTACTATTCATCTCTATTAGGATTTCATTCAATTATCCATAATTGGAGATTCACTAATCATCCCAATTAGGGATTTACATATCTTATAAAGGAGTTACAACAAGTGAAAATATATTTGTTGTAGGCCACAAAACGGCTATTTTTCTTTTCTTAAGTGTTTCCAAAGGCTAAGAGGCATCCCCAGCTATAAATAGGACCCTTGGGCTTCATTCCAAGGTTGAGCATTCAAGCCCAGGTCCCTATTCTATAGTTGAGTGATCATACAACCTCCTCTCTCTCTCTCTAAGCTTAATACCTTGCTACATCTATTAGAGTGAGTAGGAGATTTATAAGAGAGCTTGTCCTACATATATATCTTATGAGGCTCTCACTTCCACCACCTTCCTATCTCTCATTTCAACTATGAAGATGAAGGTTCTCTCTCTTGGCTAAGAGAGGTGAAGATGAATAAGAAAAGGAGTCCCTTGGTGACGATCAAGGTTGAAGACTTAGAGCAAGAATGGGTAAGCCCTTGGTGAAGGCAGAAGACTCCTTGCTCAAGTGGGTAAGTCCTTGGTATAAGCTTCTCCGAGTGAAGGTGAAGTTAAAGGTTGAAGATCCAAGAAGAGTGGGTAATTCCTAGAAGGCTGCAGACTTGTGTAAGAGTGGGTAAGTCCTTGGAGAAGGCCGAAGACTCATTGCAAAGTGGGAAAGTCCTTGGTGAGATTGAAGACTCTTTGTATTGGATAGGTAAGTTCTTTGGTGGGTCATGTATTGTAAGTCTTATGATTGAATATAAGAGTGCAATGGTTAAGAAATCTTAGAGGTTGACCTCTCTAGGTAGTGGACTGACATACTCCTAGTTTGAAGTGTGGAACCACTCTACATAGCTTGTCACTTGGTGCTTATTCAATCACTCTCTCCTTTGCTATGCATGTTTTAGTTGCACTCAAATTTCCTAATTAACAACCTTATCTTGTGATATACCTTGAAGGTCTAATGAATTTTGTTTTAAGTGTATTCAGCTCTATTCACCCCCCACTAGAGAATCCAATCACCCATCTAGGATCCAACAAGTAGTATCAGAGTAGGTATTCTCCAAGCATACTTCAACAAGTAGGAGAAGATGGGTGAATACCAAGGTGGGTGATACCTCATAAACCTTCCAATCTTTGATGAGAGTAACTTCCTCTATTGGAAAAGAAGGCTACAATTCTACATCCAAGGATCAAGCATTGAGCTATGCCAAATGGTGGATCGTCTATACAAGATACCAATGACAAAGATAGAAGAATGGGATGAATTTATCATGAAGAAATCCACCTTGAATGCAAGAGCAATCAACATCCTCTATGCCACCATGACCTCCACCGAGTTCAACCAGATTTCTTCTTGTGAGACGACCTATAAGGTATGGAGAAAACTATGCATCACTTATGAAGGGACTCAACAAGTGAAGTAAAGCAAAGTGTACATGCTCAATGGGCTGCTTGAGAACTTCAAGATGGGAAAAGAGGAGAAGATAGCCAACATGTACTCAAGGCTCAACACCATTGTGAATGGTCTTTTTATTTTAGGACATCTTATGAGTAGAGGAGAGATCAACTCAAAGATCCTTAGAACTCTCCCCAAGAGATGGGAACCCAAAGTGACTTCCATTAAAGAAGTAAGGTCTCTTGATGATATCCCCATTGAAGAACTCATTGAAAATCTACAAGCCCATGAAGTCACACTTGACAAGAGAGAAGAAGTTGAAAGACAATAGGAGAAAGAGCTAAAGAGAATGAAGAAGGCTGAGATCAAGGCTCAAATTGAAGCTATTATGGGACAAGCTTCTCCATCCTCTCATGTTGAAGAAGATGCCATGTACTCCAAGGGTAGATCCTACAAAGGCAAGAATTCCTCCTCCATCTGATGCCTCAAGTGTGGAAAGAAGGGTCACTTCAAGATAGATTTCCCATAAGTCATAAAGACCAATCATCACAAGAAAAGAGAAAATAAGTGGCACTCAAGCTCAAGTGACTCCTCCAACTCAAGCTCAAGTGAAGATTCAAGTGGATGATCAAGATCAAGCTCTAGTTGTAGCGACCGTCTCGCGAAAATATGATTAATTAATGCGGAAGCGAATTATTTGCAGCGGATTACTAAAAATCACTGAAAATTAAATTTTTTTGAAAGAGATCCATTCACAGGAAAACTCTTTAACCAAGAACCAAAGTATTTCAAATTTATCCTGGTTCACAAGTACACAACCTGTACCATTCCTTCTCAAAGATTACAACATCAACTATCTTATAAACATTATATACAGACAGTATACGAATCTCGAGGCATCAAGCCAAAACCTTAGATTGATTCATAAAACACTGACTAAAAACTCCGAGGACCTGAGAGTACAGAGACGACACATAGGACTATTATCTGTATGACTAGACAGACAATATCTCCACCTGAGATCTTATTGTTGTCCCTGTTGTTACTGTTGTTGTTGCTCTTTCCTTGTTCTAGGATTTCTGCTTTTCCTCCCATGCATACCTAAAAATGTTTCCCACGGGGGTGAGACAATTGAAAATTGCTCTAGCGAGAGATATAACTCTCTGCCAAAAACATTGTTATTGCAGTTTATTAAATTAAAACTGAGCAGGGGTTACTTTTACATTATCAGGCATAATTATTCATCATAGAACAGAATAAGATAATCTCCATTCTCAAGGAGGTCATTGCATCTACCCATGGTAGATAAGTAATTCATATGTCTACCTTGCAGAGAATATAAAGAAACATAATTAACATTTATCCATTAAGGAATGCACAAAAAAAATGCAACATCAGCCAATGAATCTCTGTATTCAATCCTTAAGCAAACATGCTATACAGCTGGTTACATTTTACAATCACACTTATGCCCTGAGGAGGTGAGCCATACCGCTCAAATCCAACCTTCGGTTGTGAAACCCAAAGCTGGTGCCATACAAGGTCCATGGAAGAGTCAGACTCCATGACCTCCCACGTCTCGGTCAGTGTGAGACCACAAGCAGGACCGCAGTCTCTTGCTTAAGTGACCTCAGTCACAGGGTTAGCTCCCGTAGGCTACCCTTTCTCTAGCCCGCCTTGGTACAGGTCTCGGTGCTAGTATATCTAAGCCACGAGCCAGTTCACCGTGCTCCCTGAGCCATGAACGCATTCGTGCTCTTTCACACTGAGCCATGGGCCTATTCACCATGTTCTTATACACATATTGAGTCTACAACCGAAGTTGCACTCTAATCCTCCTATTTTCGGCTAGGAGAAACCCCGCATATTCAACAATATACGCTCCGAATTAACCCACAGGAAAACCCGTTTCACCATCACCAGCTACTGACGATGATGGATCTATGGACAGGGCACTACATGATGAAATTCCACTTGATTAATTAAGTGAATTACCATATCTTTTAGCATCATCCATGTTTCAAACAAGAATTATTATAACAGATGCTACAAAGAAAGATACAATACATCTATCACATACTTTTCAAATCTTTAAAACACATGATACTTGGGATCTCAGTCCTTTATCACATTACTGGGAATTCTCATCCCTTCACATTATCATCATCATGATTACTGGATCTGGGTAATTAAACCCTTAGATCATAACATTGTTATCTCTGTAATAGATAACCATTACCTCTAGGTCCTCAGACCAAGGTATTCATTTTACTTGTGTGCAAGTATTCACATGGCTCACCAGGCCATTACACATCTTGTCACCTCTCACTAGGCAACAACTTATTCACATGGCTCACAAGTCCATTACACATCTTGTCACCTCTCACTAGGCAACAACTTATTCACATGGCTTACAAGGCCATTGATCATTATACTTGTTATACAAGTATTTAACATGCCTTATAAGGCTTATGCAATAAAAGAAATACAACCTTCCCATCATTAGGGTTAAGGTTTTCCATTATTAACCATTTAGGTTTTCAAGGTCATATTATCAATGATCAAACCCTAATTCATTGCTCCAAACATCTAGGAGCAAAGATTGATATCATAAGTATTCAATCATACTTATTTATTCTCATCATTTTTCATTAAATGAATCATCAATTCAAGGTATGAGTTCATTTCTCGTCCTCATCATGGTATGATTACATCATACACATCATTTGGGCTTAACCCCTTTCTCAAGGTACATTAATTAACACTCATCAAGGTGCAACAACTCATTACATTTCATTGTAATAGTTGCATAACACACTTCATATGTTTCTTACCCAATTATATTGGATTTGGAGTACATCAAGGCATATAAACCCTGAAGTGTTGAATGTGATAACTATCATATTTTGATGTATCACTTTCTCATCACTTCAGACTCTCCTGAATTAGCCATCTTATCTTGTATTAAGGTATTTCCCTTCTTAATACATCCCATCACTAATCACTTACCTATAGCATATAATGCATAGGCCACACATTAGAGTTGTCCAACTATCTTTAATGATATGGACTTGTCTAATGGTAAAGACATTGCTTACAATTAGGTTGCATATATTCAACCACATGAAATGTTTCACCTTTATAAGGCCATTCCTTCTATCTCATCATTAGGGTTTCTTTATACCCTTACTTAAGATTAGAATTATGATTTATTGTCATATTATCCAAGATTAGGGCTTTATGTATTATGACTCCTCATTAGAGTCTCACATGCCTTCACCCTTCTTAGGGCCTCTTATCACAACATAACATTAGTACGTCATGTGGTGTTAATACTTAGTTAAGGTTTCTCATGGAATCACCCTCAACTAGGGTTTCCACCATAGTTTCCCTTCTTTTTGGGTCTACTATTCATCTCTATTAGGATTTCATTCAATTATCCATAATTGGAGATTCACTATTCATCCCAATTAGGGATTTACATATCTTTTCCCTAAATTAGAGTTTCACTTATGATTACCCTAAATTAGGGCTACATCCTTACCCTGGATTAGGGTTTCATTTAGAATTGCCCTCAATTAGGGTTAGAATTCAATAACCCTGTCAATTAGGGTTTATGTTCATGATTAAGGTTTCATGATCTCTTTACTTAATGATCATACCCTTAATCACCACATGAATCATATTCATGTTATGAATTCATGCTAACATCATCTCAACTTGATAAGGTCATATCATCCCTTCAATCAAGTACATACAACTATGAATGACAATATGTACCAAGTAATTGATCCTATAAGCAATTAGGGTTCATCCCTTAATTGGCACTAATCACTTAGGTACTAATAGGGTTTCAATCTTTGTACCTTCATTGATTATCATTACTAATCATCATTGGATCAATGAGTCATTCATCATCTCTATTCTTGAGAGATTCAATCACCTTGGACCTCCATTACATAAGGTATCCAATTGAATTGATCAATTGAATCTACAATCAACTTTGACTACTTGACCCCCAAACGGTTTGAAACTGTTTGGTAAAGGTGGTGCTTGAGGCCGTTTGCCCAAGTAGGTAAAGACCGTTTGGCCAAGTAGGTGAAGACCGTTTGGCCAAGTAGGTGAAGACCGTTTGGCCAAGTAGGTGAAGACTGTTTGCCCAAGTAGGTAAAGACCGTTTGGCCATGTAGGTGAAGACCGTTTGGCCAAGTAGGTGAAGACCGTTTTCCCATCACATCATCAAAATCCAAGTCAACCAATTAGGGTTTGGATCATTGGATTGATCACCAAATCAACAATTGATTACACTTTAACTTAGTATCATTGGATCATCAATTGCTTAACCATACTCACCCCTAGACCTCCAAATGGTCTTGGGTGACCTCCAAACGGTCTTGAGACCGTTTGGCTCATCCAACCCTTGGATTCTAGTGAAAAATCATTAGGGTTTGAGCTATTGAGTTGATCATCAAATCATCACTTAATTGCAAAGTGATTTGGTACCTTTAGACCTTCAATTGGTCAACCATACTTAACCCTAGACCTCAAAACGGTCTTGGGTGATCCCCAAATGGTCTTGAGACCGTTTGGGTGATTCCCAAATGGTTTTGAAACCGTTTGGGTCAATCAACCCAAAACATCAACTCATTCCAATGCAAAATCAGCACTTAGCCGATTAGGGTTAACACCATATCTTTTGTCCTTCAATCACTCATATCCAACCCTAGACCTCCAAATGGTCTTGGGTGACCCCCAAACGGTCTTGAGACCGTTTGGGTAATCCCCAAATGATTTTGAAACCGTTTGGGCTAATTAACCCAAAAAGTCAAATCAGCCAAGTTGAAAATCAGCACTTAATCCAATTAGGGTTTACCTAATTGATTAGCCTTCAACTCATGATTCCTTTGGAATTCATCCATCAAATTTGGTGGGTCATCAACCAACATATTTAGGAACAGTATTATCAAACGGTAAACCCTTGGTCAACTCTTTCAAACGGTTTTGAAACCGTTTTCCCAAAAAGGCAAATAAATCAAGTTGAAAATCAGCACTTAATCTAATTAGGCTTTGCCTAATTGATTGGCCTTCAACTCATGATTTATTTAGAAATAATCCATAAAATTTGGTGAGTTATTAACCAACATCATTAGGAACAGAATATCAAACGGTCACCCCTTGGTCAACCCTCTCAAACGGTTTTGAAACCGTTTGCCCAAAAAGTCAAATTAATCAAGCTGAAAAATGAGCACTTAATCCAATTAGGGTTGCCTAATTGATTGGCCTTCAACTCACGATTCCTTGGGAGTTAACCCATCAAATTTGGTGAGTCATTAACCAACATAATTAGGAACAGTATTATCAAACGGTCAACCCTTGGTCAACTCACTCAAATGGTTTTGAAACCGTTTTCTCCCAAACGGTTTCAAACTGTTTGCTCTCAAACGGTTTGGTGAAACCACATGAGCAATTAACTCAAAACCGTATGAACCATGATTTCTTTGGAAAAAGTATCCAAGATGATGTCATCATCATCTACCTTCGTCCCTGAAGTTCTAACAATTTCTGATTTCATGAAATAACCATTTTCAACCAGCAATTAAACAATGATAATGAAGGAATCATTGAAATTGCAAGATTAATGGTTGAATAACAATGAAAAAGGGTTCAAGTTATAAAACCCGCCTCCAATTGAGCTCCAAAGCTCCATGTCCACGGAAACAATGGTGGATGGAACTCCTTTCACCATTCCAAGGCTCGTCCTCAAGGTTTGAGTGAAAAGGAATTGTTAGAATTGAAGAGGAGATCGAATTAGGAAGAAATCCATAATTTATTTTCAATTTCCACCATGGAATCAAGGTGAAATGGATCAAGAACCTTACCAACAGGTTGGGGGTCGTCCTCCTGATACTCCCAAGCTCCCTTGGTCGTTTCCCAAGCAAGGAGAAGAAGTGGGGTCGAAAAAGCCTTCCATTTGGCTTGTAAATAGTCTTTTATAAGAAATTCAAGGAGAGAGAAAGTGCCTTATAAAAAAATCATTTAATCCCAAAAATATGGCCGCCTCTTCCCCCTTATCTTCCTTAGGGATGAGGCTATCTTGTTTGCTTCTTATTCCTCTCAATTATCCATGATTTAAAGAAAAGCAAAGTAAGCACCTCAATTCATATTATATTAATATCCATATGTGAGTGGATATTTCTTTTTCTTATAAAATTGTGTGTGAGTTATCCACTCCCTTGGATATTTTCGTGGTCCTTGCAAGGCTCAAGGACGTCACATACACATATGAATCCAACCATTTTAATTTTGGTTGAAGGTCCTTTAATTAATACATTCATTTTTGCCTTAAATCGAATTAGGGTTTCAATTAGGATTAAATATTGATTATTTTAATATCAAGATTCTCTCTCCTCCAACTTAATTCAAATGAGGCGCCCCTCTCATTTTCTTTGCTATAAATGATTCCAAGAAACATTAGGAACCTTATCGAAGTGCTAATTTATATATTGCACCCTAGGTTTTGGGTAAATTGCACATTACACCAAAACTGGGTTTTCATGCACATACATTGCTTTATCAGCTCTTTCTTGGTATTCAGGCTTCCATAAGCCACACCTCATCATCATCTTCACTCTCATGATGCTTCAACACATGAGAAACATATTATCATGCACAATTTGCACTTAAACCCCTCAACTTGGGTATTTTGCACATTAGTCCAAAACAAACAAAACATTGATTTCGACAATGTTAAAAAAGGACTAGAATTGCAACATAAGTTCCTCTTGAGGCCTAATTACTTTTCATAAGATGAGATTAAGCATTTAATCACATTTCTTAATCAAAACACCTAGGGTTAAAGTATAACCCAAGTCAGGGTTGTTACAAATTATAAACCCCTAACAAGGATTTTGTCTTCGAAATCCAGATAAAGGAAGACAGATGTATTTTATTCTTCATACTATCTAGTCTTCACATAACATCTCCTTATTATGGAGACACCATAAAACTTTGATCGGAACAAAGTGTTTTCATACAAGATTCTCATAGAATCAACACACAAGGCACATGCTCCATTGTTCCTCATCATTGACTATAGAGTCAACTTTGTGTCAAACAACACTTTTCTTGTTCAGAGAAACATCATACATTCTTTATTAATATCATGTTTATGCAGAGCATAAACCCCTAACATATGATGTTCATATTGTTTTATATATTCAGACTAATTTCACAGTTGACCACCCCAGGTAGCCAACCTAACCCATCTGATAACTCTCAGATACCAGAATCTTTCACCTTGGTATCTATCACATGTGTTAGAAACACATCATATATATCTCTTCCTTTCTTCTTGGAACATTAATTGTTTCATATGTCCTCATCTTGGGACCAAAGTCCAAGATAATTGATATTTTTCTAAGTATCCAATACATGAACTCCTTTATCTTATGCACATCAAGTGTCCTAAGACCTACTTGATTGCCATGTCCCTGAAAGGAAAGAAAATAAGGATTCATATTCCTCTTATTAATTCATGTATTTTCAACTATTCTTGAACCATTTACTTTTTATCTCATCCTAGGTTCCTTGCCTTTAGTATTGGAATTTGTAAGGATGAGTGCATGTCATTATCCCTTTCTTTATTATTATCTAGCATGTTTATGATCATCTCATGATCTCATCACATCTCCCATTTCCTCATTATGGGAAAGATGTGTATTATGTGGGCAGCATTATTGAACAGGGTTCATCTCCCTTATTCTTATTCTTATCTTATGAGGAGTACATTTTTAGTTCCTCACACAACATGCTCATCTGAGATTATCTCAGACTTATCTTTCTTATGCATGTGATATGACACATTTATTCATTCCAGATTTCTGGTTTCATGATACTCATTAGATTGTCTCAGAATGACTACTTGATCAGAGCAATCAAAAAGACAACAATCTAAGAGTTTCCATACCCACTTTATCATCAATAGATGTATACCTGGCCAGGGTATATAAATACTGAGATTAAGTGGTATGCACTTTGTATACTATCATATTCCTCCTTTTCATATTATCACAAGCATACAACTTATCATCCTTGAATTTCATTCAGACATCTCTTCTACACCTCATCATTTCTCAAGGAGGTAAGAACAACATAAAACATTTGAAATGTTTTACTATGCAAAACATAAGTCCTCATAGGACTAATCAAGGAAAGTTCAATCATTTCCTTTCTCAGTTAATCCAGGAATTCATAAATTAACATATTTGCATGACATTATCTTGTCGAACTTGTCATAATACATGAATTATTCACTGCCTCAGGCTAACTCTGCCTCAAAGGTTGATTCAACAGGCTATGGTTGAGCACAGACTCAATTTAAGTTCAGAAATTCATCATTTCCTTTTGCTTCAACCTTCTGATGCTAATTACAAATCCTGTTGATATCTATAACATCATCATTGGGACTGGTAATCTAGGTTACACTGCCAAAACTTGATCCACTATATACATTACTGTTTCCCTAAGTTCTCCAACAGTAATACTTAAAGAAGGATTTTCTTATTATAGTTGGATCAGCTAGGGGATTCTCAGGCAATTGTCTCTCTCTTGCCTGTTCCCATGCACCTCTTCTTGGTGCAACATTGCTGCTCTCAACATCAATCTCCTCATGTGACTCAGTCATCTTTAAGTTCTTCTTCTCTTATATGAGCAGAAGACACTATCATATACACTGGATGACATGACACCAGAACAGACTCTACTACCTTAGTCCTATGTCTCTGTAGACTCAACGAACCTAGAGCTCTGATACCACTAATTGTAGTGACCGTCTCGCGAAAACATGATTAACTAATGCGGAAGTGAATTATTTGCAGCGGATTACTAAAAATAACTGAAAATTAAAACTTTTTAAAAGAGATCCATTCACAGGAAAACTCTTTAACCAAGAACCAAAGTATTTCAAATTCATCCTGGTTCACAAGTACACAACCTGTACCATTCCTTCTCAAAGATTACAACGTCAACTGTCTTATAAACATTATATACAGACAGTATATGAATCTCGAGGCATCAAGCCAAAACCTTAGATTGATTCATAAAACACTGACTAAAAACTCCGAGGACCTGAGAGTACAGAGACGACACATATGACTATTATCTGTATGACTAGACAAATAATATCTCCACCTGAGATCTTATTGTTGTCCATGTTGTTACCGTTGCTGTTGCTCTTTCCTTGTTCTAGGATTTCTGCTTTTCCTCCCATGCATACCTAAAAATGTTTCCCACGAGGTGAGACAATTGAAAATTGCCCCAACGAGAGATATAACTCTCTGCCAAAAACATTGTTATTGCAGTTTATTAAATTAAAACTGAGCAGGGGTTACTTTTACATTATCAGGCATAATTATTCATCATAGAACAGAATAAGATAATCTCCATTCTCAAGGAGGTCATTGCATCTACCCTTGGTAGATAAGTAATTCATATGTCTACCTTGCAGAGAATATAAAGAAACATAATTAACATTTATCCATTAAGGAATGCACAAAGAAAATGCAACATCAGCCAATGAATCTCCGTATTCAATCCTTAAGCAAACATGCTATACGGTTGATTACATTTTATAATCACACTTATGCCCTGAGGAGGTGAGCCGTACCGCTCAAATCCAACCTTCGGTTGCGAAACCCAAAGCCGGTGCCATACAAGGTCCATGGAAGAGCCGGACTCCATGACCTCCCACGTCTCGGTCAGTGCGAGACCTCAAGCAGGACCGCAATCTCTTGCTTAAGTGACCTCAGTCACAGGGTTAGCTCCCGTAGGCTACCCTTTCTCTAGCATGCCTTGGTACAGGTCTCAGTGCTAGTATATCTGAGCCACAGGCCAGTTCACCGTGCTCCCTGAGCCATGAACGCATTCATGCTCTTTCACACTAAGCCATGGGCCTATTCACCATGCTCTTATACACATCTTGAGTCTACAACCGAATTTGCACTCTAATCCTCCTATTTTCGGCTAGGAGAAACCCCGCATATTCAATAATATACGCTCCGGATTAACCCGCAGGAAAACCCATTTCACCATCACCAGCTACTGACGATGATGGATCTATGGCCAGGGAACTACATGATGAAATTCCACTTGATTAATTAAGTGCATTACCATATCTTTTAGCATCATCCATGTTTCAAACAAGAATTATTATAACAGATGCTACAAAGAAAGATACAATACATCTATCACATACTTTTCAAATCTTTAAAACACATGATACTCGGGATCTCAGTCCTTTATCACATTATTGGGAATTATCATCCCTTCACATTGTCATCATCATGATTACTGGATCTGGGTAGTTAAACCCTTAGATCATAACATTGTTGTCTGTGTAATAGATAACCATTACCTCTAGGTCCTCAGACCAAGGTATTCATTTTACTTGTGTGCAAGTATTCACATGGCTCACCAGGCCATTACACATCTTGTCACCTCTCACTAGGCAACAACTTATTCACATGGCTCACAAGGCCATTACACATCTTGTCACCTCTCACTAGGCAACAACTTATTCACATGGCTTACAAGGCCATTGATCATTATACTTGTTATACAAGTATTTAACATGCCTTACAAGGCTTATGCAATAAAAGAAATACAACCTTCCCATCATTAGGGTTAAGGTATTCCATTATTAACCATTTCGGTTTTCAAGGTCATATTATCAATGATCAAACCCTAATTCATTGATCCACATATCTAGGAGCAAAGATTGATATCATAAGTATTCAATCATACTTATTTATTCTCATCATTTTCATTAAATGAATCGTCAATTCAAGGTATGAGTTCATTTCTCATCCTCATCATGGTATGATTACATCATACACATCATTTGGGCTTAACCCCATTCTCAAGGTACATTAATTAACACTCATCAAGGTGCAACAACTCATTACATTTCATTGTAATAGTTGCATAACACACTTCATATGTTTCTTACCCAATTATATTGGATTTGGAGTACATCAAGGCATATAAACCCTGAAGTGTTGAATGTGATAACTATCATATTTTGATGTATCACTTTCTCATCACTTCAGACTCTCCTGAATTAGCCATCTTATCTTGTATTAAGGTATTTCCCTTCTTAATACATTCCATCACTAATGACTTACCTATAGCATATAATGCATAGGCCACACATTAGAGTTGTCCAACTATCTTTAATGATATGGACTTGTCTAATGGTAAAGACATTGCTTACAATTAGGTTGCATATATTCAGCCACATGAAATGTTTCACCTTTATAAGGCCATTCCTTCTATATCATCATTAGGGTTTCTTTATACCCTTACTTAAGATTAGAATTATGATTTATTGTCATATTATCCAACATTAGGGCTTTATGTATTATGACTCCTCATTAGAGTCTCAAATGCCTTCACCCTTCTTAGGGCCTCTTATCGCAACATAACATTAGTACGTCATGTGGTGTTAATACTTAGTTAAGGTTTCTCATGGAATCACCCTCAACTAGGGTTCCACCATAGTTTCCCTTCTTTTTGGGTCTACTATTCATCTCTATTAGGATTTCATTCAATTATCCATAATTGGAGATTCACTATTCATACCAATTAGGGATTTACATATCTTTTCCCTAAATTAGAGTTTCACTTATGATTACCCTATATTAGGGCTACATCCTTACCCTGGATTAGGGTTTCATTTAGAATTGCCCTCAATTAGGGTTAGAATTCAATAACCCTGTCAATTAGGGTTTATGTTCATGATTAAGGTTTCATGATCTCTTTACTTAAGGATCATACCCTTAATCACCACATGAATCATATTCATGTTTTGAATTCATGCTAACATCATCTCAACTTGATAAGGTCATATCATCCCTTCAATAAAGTACATACAACTATGAATGACATAGTGTACCAAGTCATTGATCCTATAAGCAATTAGGGTTCATCCCTTAATTGGCACTAATCACTTAGGTACTAATAGGGTTTCAATCTTTGTACCTTCATTTATTATCATTACTAATCATCATTGGATCAATGAGTCATTCATCATCTCTATTCTCGAGAGATTCAATCACCTTGGACCTCCATTACATAAAATCCAATTGAATTGATCAATTGAATCTACAATCAACTTTGACTACTTGACCCCCAAACGGTTTGAAACCGTTTGGTAAAGGTGGTTCTTGAGACCGTTTTCCCAAGTAGGTGAAGATCGTTTGACCAAGTAGGTGAATACCGTTTGGCCAAGTAGGTGAAGACCGTTTGCCCAAGTAGGTGAAGACCATTTGGCCAAGTAAGTGAAGACCGTTTGTCCAAGTAGGTGAAGACCGTTTTCCCATCACATCATCAAAATCCAAGTCAACCAATTAGGGTTTGGATCATTGGATTGATCACCAAATCAGCAATTGATTACACTTTAACTTAGTATCATTGGATCATCAATTGCTTAACCATACTCACCCCTAGACCTCCAAATGGTCTTGCGTGACCTCCAAACGGTCTTGAGACCGTTTGGATGAGCTCGAAATGGTTTTGAGACTGTTTGGATGAGCTCCAAACGGTCTTGAGACCGTTTGGCCCATCCAACCCTTGGATTCTAGTGAAAAATCATTAGGGTTTGAGCTATTGAGTTGATCATCAAATCAACACTTAATTGCAAAGTGATTTGGTACCTTTAGACCTTCAATTGGTCAACCATGCTTAACCCTAGACCTCCAAACGGTCTTGGGTGATCCCCAAACGGTCTTGAGACCTTTTGGGTGATTCCCAAATGGTTTTGAAACCGTTTGGGTCAATCAACCCAAAACATCAACTCATTCCAATGCAAAATCAGCACTTAGCCGATGAGGGTTAACACCATGTCTTTTGTCCTTCAATCACATAAACATATCCAACCCTAGACCTCCAAACGGTCTTGGGTGACCCCCAAACGGTCTTTAGACCGTTTGGGTAATCCCCAAACGGTTTTGAAACCGTTTGGGCTAATTAACCCAAAAAGTCAAATCAGCCAAGTTGAAAATCAGCACTTAATCCAATTAGGGTTTACCTAATTGATTAGTCTTAAACTCATGATTCCTTTGGAATTAATCCATCAATTTTGGTGGGTCATCAACCAACATAATTAGGAACAGTGTTCTCAAACGTTAAACCCTTGGTCAACTCTTTCATACGGTTTTGAAACTGTTTTCCCAAAAAGGCAAATAAATCAAGTTGAAAATCAGCACTAAATCCAATTAGGCTTTGCCTAATTGATTGGCCTTCAACTCGTGATTTATTTGGAACTAATACATAAAATTTGGTGAGTTATTAACCAACATCATTAGGAACAGGAATATCAAACGTTAACCCCTTTGTCAACCCTATCAAACGATTTTGAAACCGTTTTCCTAAAATGTCAAATTAATCAAGCTAAAAAATCAGCACTTAATCCAATTAGGGTTGCCTAATTGATTGGCCTTCAGCTCACGATTCGTTGGGAGTTAACCCATAAAATTTGGTGAGTCATTAACCAACATAATTAGGAACAGGATTCTCAAACGGTCAACCCTTGGTAAACTCACTCAAATGGTTTTGAAACCGTTTTCTCCCAAACGGTTTCAAACCGTTTGCTCTCAAACGGTTTGGTGAAACCGCATGAGAAATTAACTCAAAACCGTATGAACCATGATTTCTTTGGAAAAAGTATCAAAGATGATGTAATCATCATCTACCTTCGTCCCTGAAGTTCTAACAACTTCTAATTTCATGAAATAACCATTTTCAACCAGCA
This sequence comes from Alisma plantago-aquatica, assembly GCA_963693085.1. Lineage (NCBI taxonomy): Eukaryota > Viridiplantae > Streptophyta > Magnoliopsida > Alismatales > Alismataceae > Alisma > Alisma plantago-aquatica. The sequence continues at coordinate 929,089,318 of OY856410.1, read as the reverse complement.
ATTAAACAAAGATAATGAAGGAATCATTGAAATTGCAAGATTAATGGTTGAATAACAATCAAAAAGGGTTCAAGTTATAAAACCCGCCTCCAATTGAGCTCCAAAGCTCCATGTCCACGTAAACAATGGTGGATGGAACTCCTTTCACCATTACAAGGCTCGTCCTCAAGGTTTGAGTGAAAAAGAATGGTTAGAATTGAAGAGGAGATCGAATTAGGAAGAAATCCATAATTTAATTTTAATTTCCACTATGGAATCAAGGTGAAATGGATCAAGAACCTTACCAACAGGTTGGGGGTCGTCCTCCTGATCCTACCAATCTCCCTTGGTCGTTTCCCAAGAAAGGAGAAGAAGTGGGGTCGAAAAAGCCTTCCATTTGGCTTGTAAAGGGTCTTTTTATAAGAAATTCAAGGAGAGAGAAAATGCCTTATAAAAAAAATCATTTAATTCCAAAAATGTGGCCGCCTCTTCCCCCTTATATTCCTTAGGGACGAGGCTATCTTGTTTGCCTCTTATTCCTCTCAATTATCCATGATTTAAAGAAAAGCAAAGTAAGCACCTCAATTCATATTATATTAATATCCATATGTGAGTGGATATTTCTTTTTCTTATAAAATTGTGTGTGAGTTATCCACTCCCTTGGATATTTTCGTGGTCCTTGAAAGGCTCAAGGACGTCACATACACATCTGAATCCAACTATTTTAATTTTGGTTGAAGGCCCTTTAATTAATACATTCATTTTTGCCTTAAATCGAATTAGGGTTTCAATTAGGATTAAATATTGATTATTTTAATATCAAGATTCTCTCTCCTCCAACTTAGTTCAAATGAGGCGCCCCTCGCATTTTATGTGCTCTACATTATGCCAAGAAACATTAGGAACCTTATTGAAGTGCTAATTTATATATTGCATCCTAGGTTTTGGGTAAATTGCACATTACACCAAAACTGGGTTTTCATGCACATACATTGCTTTATCAGCTCTTTCTTGGTATTCAGGCTTCCATAAGCCACACCTCATCATCATCTTCACTCTCATGATGCTTCAACACATGAGGAACATATTATCATGCACAATTTGCACTTAAACCCCTCAACTTGGGTATTTTGCACATTAGTCTAAAACAAACAAAACATTGATTTCAACAATGTTCAAAAAGGACTAGAATTGCAACATAAGTTCCTCTTGAGGCCTAATTACTTTTCATAATATGAGATTAAGCATTTAATCACATTTCTTAATCAAAACACCTAGGGTTAAAGTATAACCCAGGTCAGGGTTGTTACAATAGTGATGAAGGAGAATGACATTTTTCTCTTATGGCATCAAAAAGTGAAGACTCAATGTAGGTAAAACTAAACTCTTTAGATAAAGAACCTTTAATTGTTATCATTAATGCTACTCGTGCCTCTCTTAAGTCTTTTAAAAAGAAAAGGAAAAAGCTTGCTAGAATTGTTGATAAATTCATGTAGAATTAGATGATCTTGAACATGCTAATACTTGCTTAATGATAAAAATGCTTGTCTTATCCAAGTAGACTCTTTTAAACTTAAAAATGCTAGTTTTCTTGATAAGATTAGATTTCTAGAAGCTCAACCTCTTATGACTAATTCTAGTGTAGAGCATAATAACATTGTTGATTCTCTCATGCATGACATTAATGTTCTTAGAACTGAAAATAAGGACAAAGATCTTCTTTTGCAAGGATTGGAATCTAAAATGGTGTTCATCTTTCTAAGACTGCTTTGCTTGAAAATGAAAATGCTTATTTGCTTGCCAAAATCAATGTTCTTGAATCTTGTTCTATTTCTACTAGTAGAAAGAATAATATTGTTGCTCTTCATATTGATAGGGATTCTTATTTTACTAAAGCTCTTTGCTTAGAAAATGATCTTTTGCATGCTAGAGATAATATCAATCATGTGTCTTCTACTATTTCTTCTCTTATGCATGATAATCATAGTTTGAGATCTTCTTTACAAAGGTTCTTAGTTGTTAAGAAGAATCTTAATGATATCCTACACCATACTACTAAACACATTGGTAGATTTGGTTTGGGGTATGATGGTATCCAAAGGAACAACAAAGGTTTAGGACCTCCAATCTTTCATGGAGAATCCTCTAGTTCCAAGGCTATGGACACATGAAACTATTACAATGAAATTGGTCATTATTCTACTTGTTGTCCTTTTAGGAAAGCACCCAAGAGTAATAGGACTTGGGTTGCTAAGCTAACCCCTCCTAACCCAAAAATATGATTGGGGACCATTTCATCTTTCTTCTTGTAGGTATTGCAAATGGGTTGACTTGAGCTATTGAATTGTAAATTGACTTCTCAATCCACATTAGAAGAAGACAGGTGAGATGTGTAGAGGGTGACAACAAGTAGAAAAGCAATGTTAAGCACAGAGGTAAGGTTATGCTTGCTAACATCCAATCATTGTGTGTTTTGCCAAGTTAGTGTGCGCTATACATATGGTTTTTAAGTCAAAAGTGGTATTTTTGGTGTCTCTTTACACTCTTGCTAAAAAAACTATTTCAAATGCTTGCATAGTGTATTACTAACTTGCTTACACATGTTTGGATATGGCTTATGTCTTTAGCATGTCTCTAAATATGTTTTTATGAAATATATGTGCTTTTTTACAATAACTTTGTCGGTCAAGTTTGTTCAGTTTGAAACTCGACCTATAGGCACCAATGGGTGTTGCCAATAGATGTCATCGATCAAGTTGTCAATACATAGAACTCGACCGACAACACTGTAAACAGAATACACAATTGGCTTATTGAATGAGAATTTCCCTCTCAACTAGATTTTCTCAACCAAATATCCTTATTCTTTGGCACTCCCTTGGTACCTTTATATATGCATATTGTTATATTTTTAAATTGCCTATCTTGCATACAACTCTATCTCCTAATTTCTCTAAATTGGTATATCTATATCTTGCAATTACTTGCTTTGAGTTGTTTTGTAGGTTTTGATGATGATCTCTTTGGATCTCTTGGTTGTGTCTTAAATTGCTTCTATTGTTCTCTAACTTGATACATCTATATAGTTGTATATCTTGTTTGGATACAACCTTGAGGTTCTTACTGGTAATCATCTTTTGGTAATAATGTATATTTGATAGTGAGTTATCCTTTCATTCTTATAAAATTACATATCTCTTTGTTAGGATATATATCTGCATTGACTCACAGCTTGCTTTATCTTGTGTATCTTTTTCTATGATCTAGATCCTACTAGTAGTCCGAACTTGTGATAACACCTACTAGTAGTTCATATACATGTAGTTCTAGCATTGCTTATCTTTTCATCAAATGGTACTCAACTATATGATATGCTTGTATCTTATTTCATACTTGCTCAAGCTTATTCCTTGAATTGCATATAAACTATATTGAGTTTCTTGCATAATAACATTGTGACGTAGGATACATAGAGATACATTGTATGTAGAAATTGGAGCATTTTTGTATTTCAGACAGATTTTGCTCCAGTTTCAGTTTTTGGTGCAAGACTAGTGTTTTTTTATGCAGAAACGGCCTTCTGAGCAAGACTCATTGCATTGCCATGAGCCGTGACACTTTTTGAGCGAATTCGGTCATCTTGAGGGTCAAAATTGCAATTTATTATTTTTCTGTAGCACTTTATCTTGTATTTTGGGTTGTTCAAGTGCTTTCTTTAACTTGCCTTTATTTCTATGATTGGACAAGACCCTATTTGTGCTCTTCTACTCTCCTTATATAACCTTTTGTTATCCCCTTTGTTTTAACAAGTGGTGTTTCTTATTTCTTCATAATCCCACTTTTTGAAATGACAAATGGGGAGAAAGGTATGTCTTATTTTGACAAAAGAGAGAGAAGGCATGTCTTACATGAAGAGGATAAGCATGCCCATGTAAAGGGGAGAAGGTAAAGGGGAGACAATATATATGTGTACAACATATATGAGTAGAAGACATGGTATTTTATAAATGTTATGAAAGCTAACCATGCACAAGAAATAGCATCAATTGAGGGGGAGTATGAGAACTCAACTAGCATCAATTGAGGGGGGGCATATGAACTCAATTCTATTGAAACCACTAGGTTTCTCCAAAGGTATGACTTTACTTAAATGCTTTCAATACATTTATGGAATGGTTTGTCATCTTCAAAAAGGGGGAGAATGTTGACTCAAGGTCTAAATTGACTAAATCCTTGTTTTGATGATGACCAAACCATTCCACTTATTTCTGTCTAATGCTTCTACTTGAGTGATATCAAATTAGGTATAGACACACTCCAAATGCCCTAACTTATGCATATCAAATTGGAGAAAAGACAAGTCAAAGTCAATACAAGTGCATGCATTTGGAATATGATGTAAATCCATTAGAATCCTATTATAAATCACTTGTAATGATTATATGACTTGTAATTAAGCTTAGAAAAAATTCGGAGCACTTAAATCGAATATTTAAGCACTTTACTGACATTTTCCAAAATTCATTACATGCATTTTATCAGTTGAGTTACAATCTTGACTGGTCCTTTATAGATTTTGAGAATGTCATGGTTCGGTCGAGTTGCCACTTCACATAACTCAGTCGATCCCTGCACTGGAATAAAACATATTTAAGTGATTGGTCGAGTTTCATCCAGGATAAACTCGACCGATTGGTCAAATTAGCTTTGTCGCACAGTGCATTTGGTCAAGTTACCTTTATAGAAACTCGACTGATAGTACTATATAGAAAAGTGCAGAAAAGTATTTAAAGCCATTGTGGAGTTGCAACAAGTGAAAATATATTCGTTGCAAGCCACAAAATGACTAGTTTTTGTTCTTGAGTGTTCCCAAAGGCTAAGAGGCATCCCCAACTATAAATAGGACCCTTGGGCTTCATTCCAAGGTTGAGCATTCAAGCCAAGATCACTATTCTATAGTTTAGTAATCCTACAACCTCCTTTATCTATCTCTCTCTTTAAGCTTAATCACTTGCTACATCTATTAGAGTGAGTAGGAGATTTATAAGAGAGCTCGTCCTACATGTATATCTTGTGAGGCTCTCACTTCCACCACCTTCCTATCTCTCATTTCAACCATGAAGATGAAGGTTCTCTCTCTTAGTTAAGAGAGGTGAAGAAGAACAATGGAAGGAGTCCCTTGGTGAAGATCAAAGATGAAGACTTGGAGCAAGAGTGGGTAAGCCCTTGGTGAAGGCAGAAGACTCCTTGCTGAAGTGGGTGAGTCCTTGGTGGAAGCTTCTCTGAGTGAAGGTGAAGTCAAAGGTTGAAGATGCAAGAAGAGTGGGTAATTCCTAAAAGGCTGGAGACTTGTACAAGAGTGGGTAAGTCCTTGAAGAAGGCCACATACTCGTTGCAAAGTGGGTAAGTCCTTGGTAAGGTTGAAGACTCTTTGTATTGGATAGGTAAGTCCCTTGGTGGGTCATGTATTGTAAGTATTATGAATAAATATAAGAGTACAATGGTTAAGAAATCTTAGAGGTTGACCTCTCTAGGTAGTGGATTGACATACTCCTAGTTTGGAGTGTGGAACCACTCTACATAGCTTGTCACTTGGTGCTTGTTAAATTTCTCTCCCTTGCTATGAATGTTTTAGTTGCACTCAAATTTCCTAATTAGCAACCTTGTCTTGTGATATACCTTGAAGGTCTAATGAATTTTGTTTAAGTGCATTTAGCTCTATTCACTCCCCATATAGAGAATCCAATCACCCATCTAGGATCCAACAGTTGGTTTCATGGTTAAACTCCACTCGTAGCTCTTCTAACATCCTAAATAATCTCACTATTGATGCTTTTATTACATTCAATGATTATTATTCCAAACCATGATTATATCATAACCCACTTGATTTTTATGACCCTAATAAGTAAAATACGATATATTGTGATGTATGAATTGAACTTGATCATTCTTATCCCTATTAATGACCCTAATTTATGGTGCTTAATGTAACAAGATCCTAAATGTTTCATACTTGAACTCAAATTCAACTTGATGATATAAAAAGGGACATAAAATGGGATATTTAAGGACTTTTAATAATAATCTTTAAGCCTTGCACTATTGTGGACAAAATATCATCAAAACTATAACTTGGCCTTTAAATCATTCCTTGTGATGACTTGTGACACGAAATATCATGTGACATACTCATATTCACTTTTTGACTATATGTAACATACATGTGACACTTAATTTGACCTTTATGCACATGTTGATATTTACTATCTAATCTCATACAAGTCTTGTCTTATTGATGATGCATGTCACTTTTACACTTCAAATCAGTAACATTTATGATGATTATGATACTAAATCAAGCTCGATCTCTCTTATACTCAAATGATGACTATCTTGCATGGAAATGACTTACTATGACTTAATTGGGCATTATGATGATTGAGGCACTAATCTTATTTAAATCTTAGATTTCCATATTACAATTGTGAAAAGCTAAGTTTGAAATCCTAGATCTTTGTAGGATGTTTTAGCCTCGATCAAAATAGTATATGATGTATTATGTAGCTTGATGATGAATATTTCATGAACATTGGAGATGTCAAAATCAGTTATTGAGAAAAATGGAACTTGGATTAGGCAAACATCCACCCTTGATGAATATGTTTAAAATGACCTAAATACTTGTGATGTTGATCATATCACACTTATTTGTAATGTCAATATCTCTTTGATGAACTCTTTTCAAAATTTTAATCATTTTATATAATATAATGTTCTTATGAAGCACATTTCTATCCTCCTATTGGCCAAACTAATGGTATTGAAAAAATTACTTGTATGCATGTAATTCAAATTTTTTTGTGTTATATACTTGTTTGAGCTACATGCTCCTATGACTACTGTGTTTGAACTTCAATACCCTATGTTGAACACCTTCAAAACATAATCATAGATATCCACCATACAACCATGTGCACCTACATGTATTTTTAGGGTATGGTGATGTGTTTCGTCCGACACAACAACAATTCACTCATGGTTTTAATCCTATAGTTTATCCCTTTTAATGGTAAAACAACCAATTAAGGTATTTTTTTAGTATAGAAAGTGTCTATCCCTAACGACAACACTTTGCAACTCAATTTCTAATGCTAATCACTTTGAACAATTATCAGAATAGGAATGTAAAGATATGATGGTTGGGGGTTTGATTATGCTAGAACAAGGAATGGAAAAAATGACAAAAGATCAAGTAGATAAATGTTACACTAAAAACAAGATAAGAAAAAGTTACACTAAGAAAAGAGTTATGCTAAGAACAAGTAAAACAAAAGTTATTCTAAGAATAATTAAAGAAGAATTATGCTAAGAACGAGTAACAGAGAAATTATGTTGAGAACAAATAAGAAAGATTAATCTATGAGAAGAATTAAATTTCAATTAAGGAAAGGAGCGATTGAGACCAAGTGGTTGGGAAAATGATGTTGAATCGATGATAAAGAATATTAGTGTTATGGGCTTTACCACCATAGCATGTGTGAAACTAGATCGATGAATCTATGGAAATGAAACAAGTTAGATGAAGGCATGTGAAAACATTTGCAAATTCATATATGAAAGATGAACTCCCTACAAACCCGTTGATCCTAGTGTTTACATGTCGATCATCACAACAAAGCCCCTTCTGAGATCTCATCCGGGGCTTGGTGCATTTGTTTGGTTGTTCCGAGCCTTAGTGTAAGACCCCTGGCCTACCTTAGTGCTTGATCTTTCTTTATTTTGCTTAATAAGATGCTTAAAACCTTAATATAATTTCCTAATATGCTTGAATAATGTGACATGCTTATGTTTTCAGTTTAGTTAAGTATGCATGATGTTTGAGCTAGTTATGCTATTTATGTGCTTGTTTTGGATCAAGTTGCAATTTAGCCATGTTGAGGGTGTATCTTGCAATTTGTCACTTGTTGTATGTGCCTACTATGTTTTAGAATCATGATAGAGGTAATGATGCTTATGGGTGCCTTGTTGTACCTTGGATGTTGAGATGACATCAAGAGTAGATGTGTAGGGTTTGCTTTGGTGCCTTGTATTGATGGTTGACCTTGTTTGAGTGTTGACCCTTTCAGTTGGTTTTAAACAATGACTGTTATGTTTTTTTGGCTTTAATATTTGTGTTTTATGATGTTTTGGGTGTGCCTTGTGTCCCCTTTGAGCAAAGAAGCTTGGAGCTCTCTCTTGGGTCAATGAGAGACCTAAGGTGTTGAGGTATTTTGGCCTTTGACCGATGAGCCTTCTAGGATATGTTTCTCTTTGAATGATGGTCCTTTGGACCAAGTGAGGTCACTAGTTTACCTTGTTTTTCACAACCCTTATTGCATGCATGGTTTTAGTGGTTGCATGGTTGTTCTATGGTGGACAAGTGGCATGTTTAGTTGGACACCTAACCTTCCACACCTCTCTCCTACCTTTGAGTATATGCATCCCTCTTTGCATGCATATGATCCTTTTGCATCCTCTATCCCTCTCTTGTCTTTGGATCTCGTCACTTTAGTGCTTGGAAGAGAAGGAGATCAACCTTGGAGCAAGGAGTTTGAACCTTGCATGTGGTGATCTAGGGTTGGACCATCTCTTCTTTGTTGATCTTTTGATGATTCTTGTGCTTGGTAAGTGTAACATCCCTAACCTGGGTTATGCTTTAACCCTATATGTTTTGCTTAATAATGTTGATTAGATGCTTGTTCATATTTCTTGGAAAGTAATTAAGGCTCAAGATGAACTTATATTTCAATTTTAGTCCTTTTTGAATAATGTTGAGACATTGTTTTGTTTGTTTTGGACTAAAGTGCAAATTACCCAAGTTGAGGGGTTAACTTGCAAATTATACATGATAAAATGTTTATAAGATGTTGAGGCATCATTATAATGAGAATGATGTAGTGGTATGTTTCTACAAGCTTGAGCACTAAGATAGAGCTTGCTGAGCAATCCTTGTGCATTAAAACCTAATTTTGGTGTAATGTGCAATTTACCCAAAACTTAGGGTTCAATATGCAAAATACCACTTCTAGAGGGTCCCCCATATTTCTTGGCATCATGTAGAGAAAATAAAATGGGAGGGGTGCCTCATTTGAATTATTTTGGAGGAGAGAGAATCTTGATATTAAAATAATCAAGATTTAAGAATAAAAGGAACTTTAATTCAATTTAATGCAAAAAGAAAGATTTTAATTGAAGAACCCTTCAACCAAAAGTTGAGGGATGAATTTGCAAATGGTTGGAAGAGCTTGTTCCTTGCAAGGGCACGAAAATATCTTATGTGAGTGGAGAGCTCACTCACATTAAGTTAATAAAAAGAAATATCCACTAAAAAGAGGATATTAGTATAATATGATTAAGGTGCTTAATTCCTTTTCTTTTAATTCTTGGATAATTATTAGGTTTTGCAAGGGGATGAAGATGGATTTGTGGCCAAGGAATTGAGGGGAAGAGGCGGAATTAATTTTGGAATTAAAAGATTTTTATAAGGCATTTTCTCTCTCATTGATTTTCTTATAAAAACATCCTTTACAACTCAAATCAAAGGCTTTTTCGAACCCACTTCCTCTCTTTGCTTGAAAAAAATGACCAAGGGATCTAGGAGAAGTAGGAGGACGACCCCCAACCTGTTGGTAAGCTTCTTGATCTTCTTTCATCTTGATTAAATGGTGGAAATCATAAAACAATGCATGATTTCTTCTCTATTTCACTCCCTCTTCAATCCTAGCCAATCTTTTCACTCCAAAGCTTGAGGACGAGCCTTGGGAGAGTTGCAAAAGCTTCCTCCACCATTTTTGATGTGAAGATCCAAGATTTTAAGCTCAATTGGAGGCGGTTTATATAACTTAAACCCTTAAATGTTGTTATTGCATTCAAATCTTCATTATTTGTTGAACGATTTATTCTATTTGAAATTCCCTTGATCCATTGCTATAATTACCATGAAAATGGCAGTAGATTTTGAATTAATGAAGGTATATGATGATGACATCATCTTGGGCACGCAATCCAATAAGTTTTCCTTGCAAACAGTTTTGAAGATCTTGACCCAAATGGTTTCACCAAACCGTTTGGAGAGTAAACGGTTTGCAAACCGTTTAGAGTCTTGAACTCCAAACTATTTAGAAAGGTTGACTGTTTGGATGGGTTGACCGTTTGAGGTCAAGACCCTAGTACTTGTTGTATGAGGATCCAATGGTTCCAATTGATTGAATCACTATATGGACAATCATTCAATTAGAAACCATAATCGGACTAAGTGCTGATTTTGCAATTAAATGAGTTAAATCTTTGGGTTGATTAACCCAAACAGTCTCAAGACCATTTGGAGATCACCCAAACGGTCTCAAGACCGTTTGGAGGTCTAGGGTTGAGTATGGTTGAGTAGTTGAAGATCCAAAGATATCAAATTGATATGTAAATCAATTACTAGTTGATGAGCAATCCAATGATGCAAACCCTAATTGAACTTAACAAATATTTAATGATGGATGAGGCAAACGGTCTCAAGACCATTTGGAGGTCTTCCAAATGACCTCAATACCGTTTGAGGTCAGGTCATGCCCAATTTGAATGATGGTCCAATGATTTCTAAGCAATTAGTTCCACAATGACTAGTATTGAAGGTTCATCGATTTCAACCCTAATTCAATTGGGTTCAAAACCCTAATTGATGATCAATTGAAGGTTGAATCAATTGAAAGATGATTCATTAAGCTCAATTGAAGAATGATGCTTAAGTTCAATTAATGAGTAATTACATGGATTCAATCGATGAAGGATTTGATCTTGGAAACCCTAAATCAATATGATTGGTTGAGGCCATTTTTGGTCCAATTGGTTTTGAGGAGGTTTGGACCAAACGGTCTCAAGACCGTTTGAGTCCAAACGGTCTCAAGACCATTTGGGACCAAACAGTCTCAAGACCGTTTGGGACCAAACGATCCCAAATCGATTGAGTCTCAAACGGTTTCAAGCACCTACTTTGCTAAACAGTTTCAAACCGCAAGACCTAGACCGTTTGGAGGTCTAAATGGTCTTGGACCGTTTGGAGGTATTTCAAGCAAGACCGTTTGAGTTCTGGTTGGTCAAGACCGTTTGGGGTCTAAGTGACCAAGACTGTTTGGAAGTAATTAACCAAAACCGTATGGACACTTAAGGTGACTAAAGGTCAATTGTTTAATTGTCCATTATGTGATGTAATCCAAGGGTGATTATGGTAATTGTACCCTTAGAAAGATAGAGTGATTAGTATCTATTGAATGATTAATCCTTGATGATTATGGAAGTAAGGACACAATACCTGGTGTCAACTCTCTAATCAAGTTGAGTTGACCTAATCTAAGCAAGTCCTAAGTAAATATCATCCTATAAAGGATAAGAGAGAGGGGACTTCCTACATGAATGATAATCATGTAGTGGTTAAGTCTCAACACTTCCAACAGGAATGAATGTGTAACTAGGGTATGATCCTTGATAAAGAGATCATGAACCCTAATTAAGAAGGTTAATGTACCCTAACCCTAATTGAGGGCAATGATAGGTGAAACCTTAATCTACGGTAATGGTATGACCCTAATTTAGGATAATGACATAATGTTGGTATGTATGCCCATAGATCAAGTCATATGATGATTGTAATGGGATACTTTGTAAATGATTTGAATAATAATAAAGGCAATTTCCGATCTATATGTTTAAACTATTTCTGAGATGATGGTGTAACATGATAGATGTCTAAAGAATTGTTTTACTCAATGATGTATGCTTTTGGGTTGAGGACCTAAACGATGAGATCATACGGATGTTAAGAGTATACATTCTTGTTTAGTCCCTAGTCGGTTGTTATTGTGGAAATAACCATAGACATCAATAACATTGAAGACTAGATTGTGTGTTGGTTGATGACAGAATCTCATTAGTCATGATATAGTGATATCAAACCAAGCACATAGGTACTTGTTAGAGAATAAGGTACCAGACAGACCCACCGTGAGAGTGACACATGGAACCATGACTTGGTAGTCACAGTCAGCTCTCACAGTGATGGTGGTGAGTGTGATTCTTAGACCTGAAATCACTACACTCAACACATGGCGTTGGGTACACTTTCACATCATCAAATGCAGTCCTGAAACATGGATTGTTATAAAGGTGATGATTGGGTGGCTTTGACACATAGGGCTTTTGAGGGGTGAGTGATAGATATGGGATTTGTCCCTCCTGAGGGAGTTTGATATCCTTGGCCACTTGATGAGTAGGATTGAGAAAGGCATGCACATGCACGTGTGAATCAATATGTGATATTGATGTCACACACATCTCACCCAGTCTGCTCTGAGATCAAGGAAATGAATGAATGTTGACAGGATGATTGTTCCATGCCTCGAGTTCATTCAGGATATCAGTGACAAAGGAATTATACATTCACTGTAACACCATTCACGGATTGTAGGATTGAAAGTTGGTCTCCAACTTACTATTTCACTTGGGTAGCACTGATGTGTGACTAGGCACCACTCTTTGCTTGTGAAGTCATAAGTGTTATGGACTTTCACTACTAATGTGAAATGGACCTGCAAGGTCACACACATAGGATTTAACTTGGAAAAGAAGTTTTGTCCACAAACAATGTTTAGATTGATTACTAAAGGAGTTTAGTAGTTCAATTAAACACTCAATTAATTGATAGCTCAATATCATAGTGTTCAAGGTGTTGGACTGATTGATTAGAGTATCAGATTGATTGAAACTGCAATTGACTGATTCTGCACAATCTGCACTCCCAACCGATTGGCTCATGTGATGAACCGATCGGCTCAGCTTGGTGAACCGATCGGCTCAAGTGGTGAGTCGATCGGCTCATGGATAGGGTGAAAGGATTGCTTCAAGTGTTGAAACGATCGGTTCAACTGATGCAACTGAGCAAGTTGGGAAAGTAGGATTGGTGAGAAATTTCTTTTCGTTTCACTTGCCCAATTTGATTGGAACAAGGATTGGTATTTGGTACCAATTAGAAACAAAAGAAGAAAAGTCAATCGGGAACTGATCAGGACCATGAACCGACCGGTTCATAAGTGAACCGATCATTTCATGGGTCCCAATCGATCGGTTGAGGTGTCAACCGACCGGCTCAGATCCCCAACCGACCATTTCAGTTGTGAAACGATCGGTTCAGGTTACGCAGTTGGTTGTTTTTGTGGAAAATCTTGAACACTTCTACTCCTGCTTTAGTCCCATATTGCTCGGGATAGAGAACCCTGTCCCATGACCCTCCTATATATAGGGGTATTGGGGGCTTCTCAATGTACAACTCAGTGCAACGAGTTTCTCTGTAAAGTTGTCGTTCTCTCTGGTTTTGGTAACCGAGAGAGCCCGAGCAAGTGCTACCTGATAAGGGAGACACAACAAGGGAAAGACAACTGCAGAAAGTGACTGGTGGTAGGAGAGTGCGTTGGCGACTAGTACGCCGACAGGAGGGTACGACTCCTTCTGATTCCTTGTGGGACAAGGAGATCAGAGTTCCAGGCAGTCTGTGTGGACGACTACAGAGGTGGGAGACCTCTGTCACTCGGAGGACAACTGTCAATCTCGACAGTCCCGGTGAGACCAGGAGTCTTCAGTCCCAGTGTGACCAAGAGCTGCACAGACACCGTCCAAGACCGGAGGCAAAGACCGCGCAAGGCGCGAGGTACTGTCGCCGAGCAAGCCTCGGGACAAGGTATGCATCCACAAACCATCTTTCCTATTGTATAGACGTTGACGCGTTTCCTTTTGTTCTGGGTTTTGGGGAGAAATTTTTTTGTTTCCGCTGCTTCTCTGCCTCCCGTAAAACCCTACACATAAGCCACCCTAATTCATGGTATTTTAGTAATAAACCCTGATTAAATGAGAATAGTAAACCCTAATTGAGGATGATGTTATAAGAAACCCTAAATCAAGGGTGAAGCCATATGAAACCCTAAGTGAGGGTGATATCATGTGGAACCCTAGAAAAGGGTGATGCCAAAATGAAATCATAATAATATGATGTAAAAATCTAGTTCAAGGTAATGCCATATACTGGTATGTGATACTTTGATATGAAATCCTACACTGATATGGGATAAAGATATGTGGAACCCTAATCTTGGGTTGTAATGTATGAAACCCTAATTTTGGGCAGTATGATGATAAATCATGACCCAAATTTGGGTAATGATATATAGTATTCCTAATTGACATAAATTGGGAAATCCTAACTCAAAAGGAGTAAATAGTGATGTTACTCTTACAATGCATAGCGCTGATTTGTAATTGATATAATTGTTATCATGTGCACTAATTATGCAGGTTTCATGAGATGGTGGACATAGCCAGGTATGAGCTATGATGTTTTACTATACTATGGGATTTATAAGACATAACATACTGTGTTGCCTAGTGAGAGGTAACAAAATGCATTATTGGGCTTTAAGAGCCATGTGAAATACCTGCATTGCAATTATTATGTCTACTCTGGTCAGATAACATGAAGGCATTAAGTTACCTGATAAATTGGTAACAAGTGTTTTGATGAATTGAGGGTTTGAACACCCATATTTCATAATCATAATGATGAGATGATAAGGGATGAGAATACCCCTGATGTGATAAGGGATTGAGATCCCAATGTTTAACAAAGCTTTGAAAAGAACTTGATAGAAACAACATTCACTCTTTGTAGCAATTGTTATAATGATTTATGTCTAAAAACATGCTTGATGCTAAAAGAATATTGTAATGTACTTAATTAATCAAGTGAAATGATATCATGTAGAGCCATGACCATAGATCCATCATCGTCCGCAGCTTGGTGATGGTGAAACAAGTTTTCCTACGGGAACTCCTGGATGGCATACTTTTGAGTATGTGGGGGTTATGGGCGTGAATATCGTTACGCCCTAATGAAGGAATTGATGTGAGGTAAACATTAAATCTCTCAATACTTCATTATTTATGTCGGGATGGATGTATCACTAATCTCCCGAGGATCGGGATGGATGTATCATTAATCTCCCGATGATCTTAATGCTGGATCGATGTGAGATAATTATAATATCTCTCGATTGCGAAGAGAGTGCAACATGCCACTGTAACTCTAATAGCAAAGTTGCCAGTATACCCTAGAAAGCTATTCAACAGAGATACAAGATGTCCTGCAGTTGGTCCTCACACTAACTGAGGAAGATGAGGTCATGGGAATCCGGCTCTTCTTTTGACCTATGTATGGTACCAATTTCGATTTTGCAATGGTCAGTTGGGGTATGAGCGGTATACCTCATCTCCTCAGGGCATTAAGTATGATTGTAAAATGTAATAAGGTGTGTAGCATAAATGCTTAAGGTTGAAATACGAGAATCATTGGTTGATGTTACTCTGCATAATATATTCTAAATGAACAAATGTTATCTATGCTTTTCAATTCCTTATTGAATAAATAGCAGGCTGCTTTATCAGGATATAGCTGAAAGGACTTAATAGAGAATACTGCTTTATTCTGTTTATATATTGAATTAACTGTTGTTAAATACTTATGAATCTTCTACCCAGTTGTATTCCATCAGTTGCAATAATAATGTTTCTGGCGGAGAGTTATATCTCTCGCTGAGACAATTTTCAATTGTCACCCCCGTGGGATTCAACTTTTTAGGTAGACACCGTAGAAGAGACATGAACCCTACAGTAAGGGAAGAACAACAACAACATCATAAGAACCAAGGACAATAGTGAATCTTTAGGTGGAGACATTGGTTGTCATGTCCTGTAAATAGAAAATCCTATGTGTCGTCTCTGTACTCTCAGGTCCTAGGAGTCAGTAGTTAGTTTAATATTGATATGAGATTTTGGCTTGATGCCTCGAGATTTTTATACTGCTTATGTATAGTCTAACATGGCAGTTGATGTTTGTAACTCTCGAGAAGAAATGGTACCAGAGATGTACTAGTAAACCATAATGCATTTAAAGTACTTTGGTTCTCTATGAAAGAGTTTTTCAATTTATGGATCTCTTTGTAAAAAGTTTTAATTTTTAGTGATTTTCCGTAATCCACTGCTAACGATCGCTTCCGCATTAGTTAATCATGTTTTTATAAGTTTGATGCCACAGTCTAGTGGTATCAGAGCTCTAGGTTCGCTGAGTCTACAGAGACATATGATTAAGGTTGTTGAGTATGTTCTAGTGTCTTCCAAGGAATAAGGTTTTGCCGAAATTGGCGAAATTTCAGTCCAAAATACCGATTTCGTTGGGACCTGATACGAAACCTTGCGACTATCTTGAGACGGTCGCATTTCACAAAAAAAAAATGAAAATTTTCCAAGTTTCGGCAATTTCGCCGAAATCGTCAGAATTCGAGGGGGGTCTGTGCTATTTTGCCATCTTAAGTGGCGGTACCCGGGCGAAACCGGCGGTACCGGGCTCAGAACCTACTGCTCTTTAGCTGCTGCTGCTGTTTTGCGAGAAGAAGGTGATTTTGAGGGGGGAAACTGATTTGGAACTGAAGATCTGCTAGAACAAGGTAAATAAATATATTTTCTTCCATTTTCATTCATTTCCAACCTCTATTTCTCCTATTATCATCTATTTTGAACACCTATTTCTCCATTTCACATAATTTCGTAATTTATAGTAAAATCTTAGATCTACTCCACTATTCATCAAATTTGTGTGTTCTAAATATAGATCCACACATCTAAGCAATGGATCTATATATATCTTCAATAAATTTACACAAATAACTATTTTTTATATCTTTTTTAGATTATAAATACTAATAATAGTATATATAATATATATTCATCATAACTAGTTATTTCACTTAGGTTTAGTAGAAGAAGTTGTTACAAACACTAATATGAACACAAGGAAAATAATTTTTGTAAAAAATAAGATATTTTTTATATATACACTATTTAAAAATCTGAAAATTAAAAAAAATCATAAAATATTCTTTTTTTTAGAAATAAGATATTTTTGTATTGTTTTAAATATCCTATTACAGTAGTACTCCTAATCACTTACATATATGTATAAATTATTTGTTAAATATGCATTTATCAATTTAAAAATATATTTTCAAACCTAAAAATACAAATAAAAAATAATTCTAAACCTTTTTTTGTATTGATTAATATTCTATTATAGTAGTGTACCTAATCCATTACATATATGTACAAATTATTGATAAGTATGTGCATTTATCAATTAAAAATATTTTCAGACCTAAAAATACAAATAAAAAATAATTCAGACCTAAAAATACAAAAAAAAATTTCTAAACCTTTTTTCTTCCTTGTTAATTTCCTATTTCAGTAGTGTACCTAATCAATTACATATCTGTATGAATTTTTGCTTATGTCGTTTATTGTTTTGATTGCTAATGGCCTAATGCATTGCATATTCTATGTTGTTTTTGATTTATTTCAGTGTTGACAATGTCTTCTGATGGAAATTCGTCTGGGAATGAGGGTTCTAGGCAGAATGCACCTAAACTCAAGGAAGTAGATTTTGCTTGGAATTATTGTGCTCCTGTTCTCGGGGTCAAGGGAAAGGTGGTTTGTAACTTCTGCAAAAAGACAATTGGTGGAGGGGGCATCACCAGGTTTAAGCGTCATATTACTGGGGGAGACAAGAATGTTGCCTTATGCCAGAAGTGTCCGCAATAGGGATGATTTCAGAAAGATCATATCATCCAAAAGGGAGAAGAAAGACAAATGTATTGAGGCCAACAAATCTTACATTGATACTCTCTTCAATGTAAAAGCCACAAGTTCATCTGCCGAGTCTGATGATGACATGGTGTATCCTCCAGGTTGTGGTGATACTGCTTACGGTCGGCATATAGAGAATCAAGAAGAAGTGAGTGGGAAAGGGAGGAAGATGCAAGAATACTACGGAGGTATGGGCCATCAGGAACCGGAGGAGGCAGTGGGACTAGACTAGGACTAGGTTGCAATCAACATGTTCCTCCTATTGTTGATCTAGATGATGAAGATGATGTGCTTGCTCAAACAAAAAGGAAGAAAGGCACAGTTGATGTTTTGTTACGTTCTGCTACTGCTAGATTGAAAAATATTGATGAACCAGGGGTTAGGAAGGCTGAACCTAGGCAAAAAACCCTTAAAGGCATGTTCAGTGGGGCAAAGGAGAAAGTGGGAAAGGCTGTAGGTAAATTCTTTTTTGCTCACAGAATCCCGGCACATGTTGCAACTGAACCCTATCTACAACATATGGTTGATGTGATAGGGGAGTCTGGTAGGGGAACTAAGGCCCCCACAACTTATGAACTTATGCATAAATATCTTCCCAACCAGAAAAAAGAGCTAGAACAGTGGGTTAAGGAGCAAAAGATATTGTGGGCTGAGTATGGGGTCACACTCATGTGTGATGGGTGGACCAGTGGCAACAGGAAACAAATTATAAACTTCCTTGCTCATTGTCATGGATCTACTATCTTCCTTGATTCTGTTGATGCTTCTGGCGAGGTTAAAGAGTACTCATATTTATACAAGCTGATGAAGAAATACATGAAAGTTGTTGGGCCTGAGAATATTGTGCAAATTGTTACTGATAATGGATCAAATTTTAAGAAGGCTGGGGGAAAGATAATGAAGAAATCTCCCGTGTACTGGACGCCGTGTGCTGCCCATTGTATAGATCTCATATCAAAAGATATTGGAAAACTTGAGTACATTAAATCTGTGACCATTGATGCACAATTGATTACAGGTTTCATATATAATCATTCTTTTCTGTTGAATGCAATGAGACACCCAAAATATTGTGGAGGCGATCTAGTTAGAGTGGGGGGTAACAAGATTTGCTACCAACTACTTGGCTCTAGATTCACTGAAGAACAAAAGAGATGGACTGAGGAGGTTATTTAATGGAGTAGAGTGGACCTCCATGAAGGAGCACAATACCCCACTTGGTCGACGAATTGAAGATTTAATTGCTAATAGGGCTTTCTGGGACAAAGTTACCAAGGTACTTAAGGTAATGACTCCTATAGTAAAAGTGTTGAGGTTAGTATATGGTGACAAGGCTGCAACCATGCCTTGGTTATATGACTCAATGGAAACAATGGTGGAGAATGTGAAAAAATCCGCTCCAACATCCAATGCACAATACATAAGCATCATGAAAAAGAGATGGACTGATATGCTTTTGCATCCACTACACAAAGTCGGTGAGCATCATTGTAATTGTATCATGTATATAATTATTTAACCGGTCTATGTTAAGAAATTAACAAGTTTTGTATTATTTATTTACAACATACTATTTGAACCCAAGATACCATTACTCGCGGCAATTGGGTATGAAACCAGACTTGATGAATGCGGTTAGGGATGTGCTCAATAAGTTGCTTACATCCACAGAAGAACGGATGCAGGTTTTGGATTAGGTATACAAATAGTTGCATGATTGTATTTCATGTTAATCTAATATCTATAACCTAACAACTATTAATGTGGTCTTTCATGTTTGTTGGCTTTTTTGTAGCTACGACAATTTCGTGAAGGCCTTGGATGCTTTGGCCACCCCAATGCAGTAGCCGACCGTGCAGAGGGTGATCCTTGTGAATGTTGGGTGTGGAATGGGAACGGTACCCCTCAACTTAGAAAAATAGCCATACACATTCTTTCATAGACAACTTCTGCAGGGGGGTGTGAAAGGAATTGGAGCACTTTTAATTTGATTCATTCAAAAAGAAGGAACATATTGGGGGCTCTCAGGTTAAGGGATCTCGTGTATGTCTACTACAACATGTGTTTGAGAGCTAGAGCCATAAGAGAGGCCAACTACAAAGAAGTCCAATTTGCTGAAATGCATGATCCCATTGACACATCATACACGTTCCATGAAGATAGATTTTGGGGCCTTTATGATAGTGATGATGAGGTCGAGGGTACCGGTACAATAGAAGATCCCTTGGAAGAATGGATGAATGAAATAGGTCGTCCAGTTCTAGACAATATTTCTTCTATCCGTCCAGATCCATATGTGGAGGAGCAATTTGAAGATGCTTCGCGTGTTGTACTTGAGGAAGAACGAAGAAACATAAGCCCACCTAAAAGACTTGAGTCAGAGCCTGAGCATGTAGATCTTGATATGGAAATTGATAGAGCAGTGCAAGATGAATTGGGTGGAGCATCTAGTGCTTCAAAATCTATAACTACTACATAATATGGGTCCAAGTCTAAGAGTGATGACGACGATGACGATGGTGGTAATGCAAGTGGCGGTCAACGTTCTCCAGAGTATCCTCCAGCAGTTGATCCTCAGAATGATGATCGTCCATATATCACTCGGGATATTCCTATGAATCCACAGGAAAGAAATGTCACAATGGCTGAAAAAACCTTTCTGAGGAAGAAAACTCGAGGCGGAAAAGACTACAGTGGTGCACCACCATGACCACATGAGGATACATGCTATAGGCCTCCTACAACTACAGCTACACCTATAGGATTCCAATCCTATCCTACTTCACAATACTATATTGATTCCACTTCTGATATTGCTGAATCCATGGGAAACATGAGCCTTTCTGATTATCTATATCCTCAACAATCATTTGGTGATACGTTGTTTGGGCACACACAAGCGTACTATGGGTATTCTGGATATCAAACTCAGCCACCACCACAACCAGAAGAAGAATTCGAGCATCATATTGGATATACATATAGTGCAAGTGTCTCGAGCCCGCAAGGAACATATCAGTACAATAGTAGTGTATTTTCTGATGATGGGGGGCAATCATGGAGCGGTGGTAGCTCAGTTATTCCTGTTGCTCAAGTCCCAATGCATGCTACTTTTCCTCAAGCTCGTCAACCTCCATCTGAAAGCAGGAGTCGATATCTTAGAGATCTGTAAGATCACTTTCTAAGGTTTGGGATGATGATGTTTGTTTCTGGTGATGTGCACGAGGAACATGTGATTTCATACAACACACTTTACAGAATGTACATGACATGGGAGCAATATGTCAACCATATCAACACAATACAGTATGTTGAACAACCAACTCAACCAGCACGACACTCAACATACAATTGATTTGAGTTGGTAAGTTACTATATTATTCATATGTTGTAAGTTTGATATTATTGGAGAAGTGTGTACTTATGTTTATGGATTGTGCTAGTAAAATTGCATAACTTAATTCCTATATTTTGTCATCGAAATCCTTCATCAAAATCCTCAAGAAACAGGACAGTTCCCTTACATCCCACATGAAGGACCCCCACATAAAATTTTATTGCATAAAATGATGCATTTAGGTGTAGAGATCACACCTGTAAAATTTCATAAATTAATTCGTTCATTTTGGCGTCGAAACGGGCATTGTTGCATTTATCGAAATTTTTGTTGAAATTTCCATAAATTTCGGTTTCCATGCTGTCGAAACGGTATCGAAATCGGATACCTTATTCCTTGGTGTCTTCCAGTTTATCTGATTGTGTCTTTTGCTCATATAGGAGGAGAAGAAAAACTAAAGATGTATGGATCACACGATGAACATGCTGTTGAGAGCAGCATTGCTGCACCGGGAGGAGGTGCAAGAGACCAAGATAGGGAAGAGCCCGTACCTGAACAACCCCAGTTCAATCAAGCGGATATGGGGAACCCAACCTTTCAAGTCATGTTTGGACAGTTTATGGTGGCCATGACTCATATGACAGATAGGATGCCATTACCTGCACCTAGGGAACCTACTCACCATGAAGGACAGGGAACCAACAAGACATTTGAATGACTTCGTTGGGTCAGAGCCACAAAGTATGTTGGTACAGCTGACCCAACAGACACGACCCAACAGGTGCAAACATGTGGCTGACCGAGCTGGAGAAAGCCTTTAGAATCCTTAACATCCCAGAAGCTGAGAAGGTCAGACACACAGTGTACCTTCTTAAAGGGAGTACTGGTCATTGGTGGACCATAGAAGAAGGCAAGAGATCGGGTGTGGAGATCGAATGGGAAGTATTCCGACAAGAGTTCATCAATAGATACTTTCCTAAAACGTTCCTAGATGAGAAGATCTCTCAGTTTGAGAGATTAAGGTAAGGACCAATGAACGTTAGCGAGTATGAGGCTAAGTTCATGGAGCTTTTGCGGTTCTGTCCGCATATGGCAGCTACTGATGAAGAAAGGATTCGACATTTTGAGAAAGGGTTGAACGCTAATTTGACAACTTTTGTGTCTGCTTTAGAGAATAGGGAGAGGTTTGCTACTTTTGTGGAGTCTGTCATATGAATAGAGAGGTCTGTGACTGAGAAGCGGCATACTATGAGTAAGAAGATGTTTACCTTGTTTCATGGACAAGGGTCCAAAAGTTTGAAGAAACCGAGGTTTTCTGCACCAATAGCACCACCTAGATTTAATACCCAGACGCAATGGATGTCTAATAGGGGTAGAGGCCATAGTTACCACCAGAAGGAGCTCACAGCTCAACATCAGTGTCGGTAACAAGACCATCCAGACCACAACCAGGGAACAGAGGTTGTTTTATATGTGGAAAGATGGGGCATCTGATGAAGGATTATCGAGCCAGAGAAGCAAGTGTGACTCAACCTCAGGGGCAGAGTCAGTAAGGCTCTCAGAGGCAACAGTTTCCAAGTGGAGCTAAAGGACATGCACAAGCGTCCCAAGCTGGATCGTCAGCACCCAGTAATCAAGCACCGAGTCAACCTCAGGCGACGACGAGATTCTATTCGATGAATCAACCTGATGTAGTAGTCAACCCTCGAGTTTTGGCAAGTCAGATGGAACTATTTTATTCCGATATGTCTATATCCTGCGTCGTATCTGTTTTAATTGATCCGGGTGCTACACATTCTTTCATCACTAAAAGAGTGATTCTTGACTGCAATATGACAGTTGGTCATAGGGCAGAGAGTTTGAAGTTAGAAACTCCTTTAATGGAATCTACAGTGTTGCGGGAGGTGTGTACTTCCTGCACTCTTTTCTTTTCTGATCATCACATTCAAGTGGATCTTATACCACTTGAGATGAAGGGTTTTGATATAATTCTTGGGATGGACACCCTAGAAAAGTATAAGGTTGTCTTGGATTGTGAGTCCAAGCAAGTTGTGTTCATAGATGATAGTGACACATGGATCTTTCAAGGAGACAGAAAGATTCTTCCAACCTGTCTTGTGTCAGCTATGGTAGATGAGAAGTTGATGAGGCAAGGATGTTTTGCATTCTTGGCACATGTAGTAGATACCACCATGGAGAGTTCTAATCCTTTTGAAGTTCTGATAGTCAGGGAATTTGAAGATGTGTTTCCTGAAGAACTTCCATGTATACCTCCGCCCCGAGAGATTGATTTTGAAATTAATCTAATTCCGGACACGTAACCTATAACACAAACACCATATAGGATGGCGTCTGCTGAAATGGCAGAGCTTACGAAACAGTTGTAGGAGTTGCTTGAGAAGGGTTTTATTCGACTGAGTACTTCATCATGGGGTACTCTGATACTCTTTGTTAAGAAGAAAGACAGATCGATGCAGCTATGCATTGATTACATGCACTTGAATATAGTAACCATAAAGAACAAGTATCCTCTACCAAGGATTGATGACTTGTTTGATCAGTTGCGTGGTGCAACTATCTTTTCTAAGATAGATCTAAGGTCAGGATATCATCAGTTGTGTATCAAGGAGGGTGACATACCTAAGTCTGCCTTTAGGACAAGGTATGGTCACTATGAGTTCATAGTTATGTCGTTTGGACTAACTAATGCACCGACTGCATTCATGGAACTCATGAAGAGAATCTTTCGACCTTTTCTCGATCAGTATGTAGTAGTCTTTATAGATGACATCCTGATATATAGTAGAGATGCTCAACAGCATGAGCAGCACCTCCGTCAGGCCTTGACTTTGCTAAGAGAGCATAAGTTGTATGCTAAGTTTAGAAAATGCGAATTCTGGTTACCAGAAGTTTCTTTTCTTGGACACATAATGTCCGCCTCAGATATTCGTGTTGATCCTAAGAAGGTAGAATATATCATGCAATGGGAACAGCCTAAAACACCGACAAAGATACGCAGTTTCTTAGGGTTGACAGGCTATTACCGGAGGTTCATTAAGAACTTTAGTTCAATAGCTTTACCCCTAACCAAGTTGACTAGAAAGGAGGTTCCTTTTGTCTGGAATGACATGTGTCAACATTCTTTCTAGTTGTTAAAAGAAAGGTTGATAAGTACACCTGTGCTGGTATTACCTGAGTAGGGAAAAGGGTACATAGTTTTCTATGATGCATCTAAGAATGGTTTAGGATGTGTGTTGATGCAGGATAAGCAAGTGATTTCTTTCGCTTCTCGACAGCTTAAGAAACACGAGGAGAATTATCCAACACATGATATAGAGATAGTTGTTGTGGTTCATGCTTTGAAGATCTGGAGACATTATCTCTACGGAGAGACATTCCAGATTTTCACAGACCATAAGAACCTAAAGTATATCTTCTCACAGCATGAGCTGAACATGAGGCAACGCCGCTGGATGGAGTTAATCAAGGACTACGATTGTACAATTGATTATCATCCAGGGAAGGCTAATGTAGTAGTCGATGCACTAAGTAGGAAATCAACAACACCAACCTTAGATAAAGCACAGTTGAATTCTTTAGTGTGCTCTAAGAGGGATATGTTCATATCCTTGAGGCAAAACAATGTACAGTTTAAAGTATCATTGTTAGCTGGGTTGTTAGCTGAGATGCACATAAAACCAACTCTGAGACAGCATATTAAAGAAGCACAACAAGTTGATGTTGTAGTTCAGCAGATTAGGTCAGAGTATGGTAGTGAGAAACGGGATCGCTTTCATGAGTCAAAGGACCAGGTAGTCTGTTACCATGGTAGGATGATAGTACCTGATGTCAATGACTTGAGAAAGTTAGTGCTGGAAGAAGCTCATTCTTCGATGTATGTTATGCATCCAGGGAGCACCAAGATGTATCATAACTTAAAAGATATGTATTGGTGGCCTGGATTGAAGAAAGATGTAGCTGAGTTTGTTATGCGGTGTCCGGTGTGTCAGCAAGTTAAAGCTAAACATCAAAAGCTCGTAGGAACAATGCAACCTTTGCCTATACCACAGTGGAAATGGGATCATGTCACCATGGACTTTGTGGTTGGTTTTCCTAGAACAACCAAAGGTCATGATTCCATATGGGTGATAGTTGATAGGTTGACAAAGACAACACATTTCTTACCTTTCAAAACAACCTACACTGCTGAGAAGCTGGCACAGTTATATGTAGATGAGATAGTGTGGTTGCACGGGGTTCCAAACACTATCGTTTTTGATAGAGGTCCCTAGTTCATGAGTCATTTTTGGGAATGACTTCATAAAGCTTTGGGTACGCAGTTATGGTTTAGTACAACCTTTCACCCCCAGACAGATGGACAATCTGAAATGACCAAACAAACTTTGGAGGACTTGCTTAGGGCATGTGTCCTTCAATTTGTAGGAAGTTGGGATCTACACCTGAGCTTGATAGAATTTTCTTACAATAATAGCTATCAGCACAGTATTGACATGGCACCATATGAAGCATTATATGGTAGACGATGTAGATCTCCTTTATGTTGGTATGAAATTGGAGAAAATCAACTTTTGGGTCCTGAGTTAGTGAAACAGACAACGGAGAAGATTAAAGTAATAAAATAATAGTTAAAGATTGCACAGGATAGATAGAAATAATACGCCGATAAATGGTGAAGACCTTTAGAATTCCAAGTTGGAGATAGAGTATATCTCAAGGTCTCACCTTGGAAAGGAGTTCTTAGATTTGGAAGGAAGGGAAAGTTAGCTCCTAGATTTATGGGGCCTTATCCAATCATTGAACGGATTGAAAAGGTAGCTTATAAGCTGGAGTTACCACCGGATTTGCAAAGATTGCATCCAGTGTTTCACATCTCCATGTTGAGGAAGTGTCATCCTGACACAGAATTAGTCCTACAGCCTGTGGAGGTAGAATTAAATAATGATATATCATATGTTGAAGGACCTGTGACGATCCTTGATAAAAGAATTAAAAAGCTGAAAAAGAAAAACATTTGTCTTGTAAAAGTCCTCTGGAATCACGTGGCATTGAATAATCTACATGGGAACTAGAGGAAGAGGTGAGGAGGAAATACCCTACTCTTTTCTCTTAAATGTTTTTGTTGATAATTTCGGGGACGAAATCCTTATAAGGGGTGGATAATTTGTAACATCCCTGACCTGGGTTATGCTTTAACCCTAGATGTTTTGCTTAATAATGTTGATTAGATGCTTGTTCATATTTCTTGGAAAGTAATTAAGGCTCAAGAGGAACCTATATTTCAATTTTAGTCCTTTTTGAATAATATTGAGACATTGTTTTGTTTGTTTTGGACTAAAGTGCAAATTACCCAAGTTGAGGGGTTAACTTGCAAATTGTACATGATAAAATGTTTATCAGACGTTGAGGCATCATGATAATGATAATGATGTAGTGGTATGGTTTCTACAAGCTTGAGAACTAAGATAGAGTTTGCTGAGCAATCCTTGTGCATTAAAACCTAGTTTTGGTGTAATGTGCAATTTACCCAAAACCTAGGGTTCAATATGCAAAATACCACTTCTAGAGGGTCCCCCATGTTTCTTGGCATCATGTAGAGAAAATAAAATGGGAGGGGCGCCTCATTTGAATTATTTTGGAGGAGAGAGAATCTTAATATTAAAACAATCAAGATTTAAGAATAAAAGGAACTTTAATTCAATTTAATGCAAAAAGAAAGATTTTAATAGAAGAACCCTTCAACCAAAAGTTGAGGGATGAATTTGCAAAGGGTTGGACGAGCTTGTGCCTTGCAAGGGCACGAAAATATCTTATGTGAGTGGAGAGCCCACTCACATTAAGTTAATAAAAAGAAATATCCACTAAAAAGAGGATATCAGTATAATATGATTAAGGTGCTTAATTCCTTTTCTTTTAATTCTTGGATAATTATGAGGTTTTGCAAGGGGATGAATATGGATTCGTGTCCAAGGAATTGAGGGGAAGAGGCGGCATTAATTTTGGAATCAAAAGATTTTTATAAGGCATTTTCTCTCTCATTGATTTTCTTATAAAAACATCCTTTACAACTCAAATCAAAGGCTTTTTCGAATCCACTTCCTTTCTTTGCTTGCAAAAATGACCAAGGGATCTAGGAGCAGCAGGAGGACGACCCCCAACCTGTTGGTAAGCTTCTTGATCTTCTTTCATCTTGATTTCATGGTGGAAATCATAAAACAATGCATGATTTCTTCTCTATTTCACTCCCTCTTCAATCCTAGCCAATCTTTTCACTCCAAAGCTTGAGGACGAGCCTTGGGAGAGTTGCAAAAGCTTCCTCCACCATTGTTGACGTGAAGCTCCAAGCTTTGAAGCTCAATTGGAGGCAGGTTATATAACTTAAACCCTTAAATGTTGTTATTGCATTCAAATCTTCATTATTTGTTGAACGATTTGTTCTATTTGAAATTCCCTTGATCCATTATTGTAATTACCATGAAAACGGAAGTAGCTTTTGAATGAATGAAGGTATATGATGATGACATCATCTAGGGCACACAATCCAATAAGTTTTCCTTACAAACGGTTTTGAAGATCTTGACCCAAACGGTTTCACCAAACTATTTGGAGACTAAATGGTTTGCAAACCGTTTAGAGTCTTGAACCCCAAACCATTTAGAAAGGTTGACCATTTGGATGGGTTGACCGTTTGAGGTCAAGACCCTAGTACTTGTTGGATGAGGATCCAATGGTTCCAATTGATTGAATCACCATATGAACAATCATTCAATTAGAAACACTAATCGGGCTAAGTGCTGATTTTGCAATTAAGTGAGTTAAATCTTTGGGTTGATTGAGATCACCAAAATGGTCTCAAGACCGTTTGGAGGTCTATGTGGCATCCAACTCACAAAAACAAGATTTACTTAAGCGAAAGCGATCGTTTGCAGTAGATTACTGAAAATCACTAAAAATTAAAACCTTTTTCAAAGAGATCCAATCATAGGAAAACTCTTTCAACGAGAACCAATGTATTAGATTTACATCCTGGTTCATAAGTACATATCTAGTACCATCTTTTCTTGAGATTTACAACATCAACTGCCTTGTTAAAAGCTAAACACAGACATCATAAGAACCTCGAGGCATCAAGCTAAAAACTCAAAATGATTCATTGAAAGCATTAACTATTAACTCCGAGGACCTGAGAGTACAGAGACAACACATAGGACATCTATCTACAAGACACAACAGATAGTACACTCAACCTGAGCTGTCACTGCTGTCCCTACTGCTGCTGAAGTTCTTCCTCTGCAAGATTGTTCTCAAACTCCTCTGTGCTCGTCCACCTAAAAATGTTGGATCCCACGGGGGTGAGACAATTGAAAATTTCCCCAACGAGAGATATAACTCTCTGCCAGAAACATTATTATTGTAGTTTAATGATATAAAATTGGGAAGAGGATAAGAAATTTAGATCACTCTCATCTTTAAATATTGCAACTATCTATATTAGAGTAGTAAATCATCTATTCTCTTTATAAGGAATAGGAAGAACATGTATATCATTTATCTATTATATCAACTCAACATCTCATGCTTTTCTCATGATACTCATTACTTTGATACGTCACCCATGACTCTTTCTTGTTTCTATCTGATGGCCTTAGCCAATCTACTAAACATGTATTGGTTTATACTGGACATGAGAGTGTACATCATCATGTCTTGTTTAGGCATTGGTCCATACCAATCCTATATAAATATTCCAAGCATTGGATTATACCAATCATGTGCAACTAGTACGAACATTGGGCTTATATTGTTCCTGTGTATCCATTCGTATTAGACTATTCCAATCCCAACTATTCCAGGTATTGGACTATGCCAATCCTGTGCAACTATTCCAGGTATTGAACTATGTCAATCATGTGACATTATTCCAGGTATTGGAATTTAACCAATCCTGTGATATTATTCCAGGTATTGAACTATGTCAATCCTATGACATTATTCTAGGTATTGGGATTTAACCAATCCTGTGATATAATTCCAGGTATTGGGATTTAGCCAATCCTATGATATTATTCCAGGTATTGGGATTTAAACAATCATGTGGTATTATTCCAGGTATTGGGATTTAGCCAATCTTGTGATATTATTCCTGGTATTGAACTATGTCAATCCTGTGAGATTATTCCAGGTATTGGGATTTAACCAATCCTGTGATATTATTCCAGGTATTGAACTATGTCAATCCTGTGACATTATTCCAGGTATTGGGATTTAACCAATCCTGTGATATTATTCTAGGTATTGGGATTTAGCCAATCCTATGATATTATTCCAGGTGTTGAACTATGTCAATCCTATGACATTATTCCAGGTATTGGGTTTTAGCCAATACTGTGATATTATTCCAGGTATTGGGTTTTAACCAATTTTGTGATATTATTCTAGGTATTGAACTATGTCAATCCTGTGACATTATTCCTGGTATTGAACTATGCCAATCCTATGTATCTATTCCAGGTATTAGATTATACCAATCTTGTGCATCTTATCACAGATTACCACATCTTGTCACCTCACACTAGGCAATAACCATTCTCATGGCTCGTAGAGAACATTTAATATCTTGTCACATCTCACTAGGTAACAATTAACATCATGGCTCACAAGGCCCATAAAACATCTTGTTACCTCTCACTAGGTAACCATTAATATCTTTCTTAAAGAGCGGGATGTGATATCTATGATGTCTTGAAGCATTACTTTCCTTATTACTTTTAACTTACTTAAATTTATCAACTTGTATTGTATTAAGGTATTTCCCATCTTAATACTTTTATCCACTAACCTATCACCTTTATCATAAAGTGCATAGGTTATAGAACACACATTAGAATTGTCCAACCATCTTCAATGATATGGACCCATCTCAGATTAAGGCATCGCTTGCTATAAGGTTACCTATAATTAATCACTTTAGGTATTTACCTTATCATTGTAATAGTCACTATTCAATTATTAGGATTAGGTCTCCCATACCATCACCCTTTATTAGGGTTTAGGGTTTCACATACTATCATACTTCATTAGGGTTAGGATTTCATATACCATCACCTTTCATTAGGCGTTCACATCACATTATCCATAATTAGGGTTTACTATTCATCCCAACTAGGGTTTCTCATGGCATCACCCTCAATTAGAGTTTCTCATGGAATCAACCTCAATTAGGGTTTCTCATGGACTCAACCTCAATTAGGGTTTCTCATGGAATCAACCTCAATTAGGGTTTCTCATGGAATCACCCTCAATTAGGGTTACATATGATATTGCCCTAAATTAGGGTTAGGGCTCAACAACCTTCTTGATTAGGGTTTCATGATCACTTCATCAAAGATCATACTTTAGAATCTTAATTTATTCATATTGAAGGTATTTGGGGCTTATCCATTACATGATTACCCTACATGTATGGATTCCTCTCTCTCTCATCCTCTCTAGGATGTTGACTATGTCAAACTTGGATAAATTAGGTCAACCAACCCTTTAATTAAATACATTCAATTAGGGTTGACATAATGTATTAAAATATTGCTTACTTAAACTTCAGGTATTAACTCATCTAGGGTTACCAATTACTTAGTACCTTAAAGGTACAACCCTAGTGATTATCTTTGAGATAAATTAGTAGCAACCATAGGGTCATTTCATCTTTCATCACCTTAGGTTCCCCACTAATTAAATCATATTGAAACATTCAAACGTTCTTGACCATTGTTGCTCCAAATGGTTTGAAACTGAATGAGCTTGGGTCTCCAAATGGTTTGAGACCATTTGGTCTCAAATGGTCTTGAGACCGTTAGGACTCAAACGGTCTTAAGACCATTTGGTCCAAACCCTCTCAAAATCGAATGGACCAAAAAGGTCTTTCAACATTTAATCAATTCAGGGTTTCAATCAGTGAACTGACTATTAATTGAGTCTTTGATTCATTCATCAATTGCACTATTGAATCGCCCTTCAATTAGACCATCAATTAGGGTTTGAACCCTATTGAACTAGGATTTATCATCAAGAAACCATCACTTAGGATTTTGAAATCGAGGAACATTCAATGAGTTACATTGTGAGACTGATTCAATTGACCATTTGAGTCCAAACCCTCTCAAAACTGAATGGACCAAAAAGGTCTTTCAACATTTAATCAATTCAGGGTTTCAATCAGTGAACTGACTATTAATTGAGTCTTTGATTCATTCATCAATTGCACTATTGAATCACCCTTCAATTAGACCATCAATTAGGGTTTTGAACCCTATTGAACTAGGATTTATCATCAAGAAACCATCACTTAGGATTTTGAAATCAAGGAACATTCAATGATTTACATTGTGAGATTGATTCAATTGAAATCAATGAATCATCATCAAATTATGATATGACCTGACCTCAAATGGTCTTGAGGTCATTTGGATGACCTCCAAACGGTCTTGAGACCGTTTTCCCCATCCATCATTAAGATTTGTGAAGTTCAATTAGGATTTGCATCATTGGATTGATCATCGATTTAGCAATTGATTGCATTTCAAATTGATATCTCTGGACCTTCAATTACTCAACCATGTTCAACCCTAGACCTCCAAACGGTATTGAGACCGTTTGGGTGAACTCCAAATGGTCTTGAGACCGTTTGGGTGAACTCCAAACGGTCTTGAGACTGTTTGGGTTAACCAACCCAAAGTTATAATTCAACCAATTGCAAATCTAGCACTTAACCCGATTAGGGTTTCTAATTGGATGATTGTCCATATGTTGATTCAATCAATTGGAGCCATTAGATACTCATCCATCATGTACTAGGGTCCTGACCTCAAATGGTCAACCCATCCAAATGGTCAACTCCTCTAAACGGTTTGGGAACCAAACCTCCAAACGGTTTGCAAACCATTTGGTCTCCAAATGGTTTGGTGAAACCGTTTGGACCATATCATTGAAACTATTTGCAATAAATAATTGGGGAGGTGTGTGCTTATGATGATGTCATCATCACCAAGCTCTAAACCCACGAAACTTTCTGTGTTTTTCATGGTGATTGCATCAATCAACCAAATAAAATTTCAAGAATGAAGAAAGGATCAACAATGGATAAGGAATTAAATGCAATAACGATATTAAAGGTTCAAGTTATAAAACCCATATCCAATTGAGCTTCAAAGCTAAAAGCTCCACGTCTTTAATGGTGGAATAAGCTTTCTCAACTATCCCAAGTTCTTCCTCAAGCTTTTGAGTGAAAAGGAATGGCTAGGATAGAAGATTGCATGGAGAAAAGAAGAAATCCATCATTTATTTTTTATTTCCACCATGAAATCATGGTGAAAGGAGGTCAAGAAGCTTACCAACAGGTTGGGGGTCGTCCTCCTGTTGCTACAAGATCCCTTGGTCGTTTTTTCAAGCAAGAAGTGAAAGGGGTTTCGAAATTACCCTTTCAACTCATGGATAAAGGAGCATATATGCATTTTATTAAAAATTCATTTTAGGAGAGAGAAAGTAGGGATTATCTCCTCCATTTCCTTGCCCCTTTCCCCCTTCCCTTCCTTGGTTACGAGGCTATCTTCTTTTCCTCTTATTTCTCTCAATTATCCATGATTTAAAGAAAAGCAAATTAAGCACCTTAAATCATATAATCCTAATATCCATAAGTGAGTGGATATTTCTTTTTCATATAATAATGTGTGTGAGTTATCCACTTCCTTTGGATATTTTCATGCCTTTGCAAGGCACATGGTCTTACATTCTCTTTCAAACTCATCCCTCACCTTTTGGTTAAAGGGGGCTTTAATTAATATATTCATTTTTGCATTAAATTAAAGTAAAGTTCCAATTATGCTTAAATCTTGATTATTTTAATATCAATATTCTCTCTCCTCCAAAGAGATACAAATGAGGCGCCCCTTTCATTTTATTTGCTCTTCGTTATGCCAAGAAACATTAGGTACTATTTTGAAGTGGTAATTTGCATATTGAACCCTGGGTTTTGGGTAAATTGCACATTACACCAAAACTAGGTTTTAATGCACAAACATTGTTCAACAAGCTCTTTCTTGTTACTTAGGCTACCACAAGCCATACCACTGCATCATTTTCATCCTTATGATGCTTCAACACTTGAGGAACATCCTATCATGCAACATTTGCAATTTAACCCCTCAACTTGGGTAATTTGCAATTTAGTCCAAAACGGGCAAAACATTATTTCAACATTGTTAAAAAAGGACTAAAATTGAAACATAAGCTCCTCTTGAGCCTTAATTACTTTTCAAAAATTAAGAGCAAGCATATATTATATACTTTATTAAGCAAAACACCTAGGGTTAAGGCATAACCCAGGTCAGGGATGTTACAGTCTAGGGTTGAGTATGGTTGAGTAGTTGAAGATCCAAAGATATCAAATTGAAATGTAAATCAATAACTAGCTGATGAGCAATCCAATGATGCAAACCCTAATTGAACTTAACAAATTTTTAATGATGGATGAGGAAAACGGTCTCAATACCATTTGGAGGTCATCCAAATGACCTCAAGACCGTTTGAGGTTAGGTCATGCCCAATTTGAATGATGGTCCAATGATTTCTAAGCAATTAGTTCCACAATGACTAATATTGAAGGTTCATCGATTTCATCCCTAATTCAATTGGGTTCAGAACCCTAATTGATGATCAATTGAAGGTTTAATCAATTGAAAGATGATTCATTAATCTCAATTTAAGAATGATGCTTAAGTCCAATTGATGAGTAATTACATGGATTCAATTGATGAAGGATTTGATCTTGGAAACCCTAAATTAATATGATTGGTTGAGACCATTTTTGGTCCAATCGGTTTTGAGGAGGTTTGGATCAAACGGTCTCAAGACCGTTTGGGACCAAACAGTCTCAAACCGATTGAGACTCAAACAGTTTCAAGCACCTACTTTGCTAAACAGTTTCAAACCGCAAGACCTAGACCATTTGGAGGTCTAAACGGTCTTAGACCGTTTGGAGGTATTTCAAGCAAGACCGTTTGAGGTCTGGTTGGTCAAGACTGTTTGGGGTCTAAGTGACCAAGACCATTTGGAAGTAATTAACCAAAACTGTATGGACACTTAAGGTGACTAAAGGTCAATTGTTTAATTATCCATTATATGATGTAATCCAAGGGTGATTATGGTAATTGTACCCTTAGTAAGATAGAGTGATTAGTATCTATTGAATGATTAATCCTTGATTATTATGGAAGTAAGGACACAATACCATGTGTCAACTCTCTAATCAAGTTGAGTTGACCTAATCTAAGCAAGTCCTAAGTAAATATCATCCTTTAAAGGATAAGAGAGAGAGGACTTCCTACATGAATGATAATCATGTAGTGGTTAAGTCTCAACACTTCCAATAGGAATGAATGTGTAACTAGGGTATGATCCTTGATAAAGAGATCACGAATCCTAATTAAGAAGGTTAATGTACCCTAACCCTAATTGAGGGCAATGATAGGTGAAACCCTAATCTATGGTAATGGTATGACCCTAATTTATGGTAATGACATAAGCCACCCTAATTCAGGGTATTTTAGTAAAAAACCCTGATCGAATGAGAATAGTAAACCCTAATTGAGGATGATGTTATAAGAAACCTTAAATCAAGGGTGAAGCCATATGAAACCCTACGTGAGGGTGATATCATGTGGAACCCTAGAAAAGGGTGATGCCAAAATGAAATCATAATAATATGATGTAAAAATCTAGTTCAAGGTAATGCCATATACTGGTATGTGATACTTTGATATGAAATCCTACATTAATATAAGATAAAGATATGTAGAACCCTAATCTTGGGTTGTAATGTATGAAACCCTAATTTTGGGCAGTATGATGATAAATCATGACCCAAATCTGTGTAATGAGATATAGTATTCCTAATTGACATAAATTGGGAAATCCTAACTCAAAAGGAGTAAATAGTGATGTTACTCTTACAATGCACAGCGCTGATTTGTAATTGATATAATTGTTATCATGTGCACTAATTATGTAGGTTTCATGAGATGGTGGACATAGCCAAGTATGAGCTATGATGTTTTACTATTGAAATTGCTCTATGGGCTTTATGAGCCAGAACATACTGTGTTGCCTAGTGAGAGGTAACAAGATGCATTATTGGGCTTTAAGAGCCATGTGAAATACCTGCATTGCAATTATTATGTCTACTCTGGTCAGATAACCTGAAGGCATTAAGTTACCTAATAAATTGGTAACAAGTGTTTTGATGAATTGAGGGTTTGAACACCCATATTTCATAATCATAATGATGAGATGATAAGGGATGATAATACCCCTGATGTGATAAGGGATTGAGATCCCAATGTTTAACAAAGCTTTGAAAAGAACTTGATAGAAACAATATTCATTATTTGTAGCAATTATTATAATGATTTATGTCTAAAAACATGCTTGATGCTAAAAGAATATTGTAATGTACTTAATTAATCAAGTGAAATGATATCATGTAGAGCCCTGACCATAGATCCATCATTGTCCGTAGCTTGGTGATGGTGAAATAGGTTTTCCTACGGGAACTCCTGGAGGGCATACTTTTGTGGGGGTTATGGGTGTGAATATCCTTACACCCTAATGGAAGAATTGATGTGAGGTAAACATTAAATCTCTCAATCCTTCATTGTTTATGTCGGGATGGATGTATCACTAATCTCTCGAGGACCAGGATGGATGTATCATTAATCTCCCGACGATCTTAATGTTGGATCGAGGAGATAATTATAATATCTCTCGATTGCGAAGAGAGTGCATCATGCCACTGTAACTCTAATAGCAAAGTTTCCAGTATACCCTGGAAAGCTATTCAGCAGAGACACAATATGTCCTGTAGTTGGTCCTCACACTGACTGAGGAAGATGAGGTCATGGGAATCCGACTCTTCTTTTGACCTATGTATGGTACCGATTTCAATTTCACAATGGTTGGTTGGGGTATGAGCGGTATACCTCATCTCCTCAGGGCATTAAGTATGATTGTAAAATGTAATAAGCCGTGTATCATAAATGCTTAAGGTTGAAATACGAAAATCACTGGTTGATGTTACTCTGCATAATATATTCTAATGAACAAATGTTATCTATGCTTTTCAATTCCTTATTGGATAAATAACATGCTACTTTATTAGGATATAGCTGAAAGGACTTATTAGAGAATACTGCTTTATTCTGTTTATATATTGAATTATCTGTTGTTAAATACTTATGAATCTTCTACCCAGTTATATTCCATCAGTTGCAATAATAATGTTTCTGGCGGAGAGTTATATCTCTCGCTGAGACAATTTTCAATTGTCTCACCCCTGTGGGATTCAACTTTTTAGGTAGACACTGTAGAAGAGACAGGAACCCTACAGTAAGGGAAGAACAATAGCAACAACATCAGAACCAAGGACAAGAGTGAATATTTAGGTGGAGACATTGGTTGTCATGTCCTGTAAATAGAAAATCCTATGCGTCGTCTCTGTACTCTCAGATCCTAGGAGTCAGTAGTTAGTTTAATATTGATATGAGATTTTGGCTTGATGCCTCGAGATTTTTATATTGCTTATGTATAGTCTAACATGACAATTGATGTTTGTAACTCTCGAGAAGAAATGGTACCAGAGATGTACTAGTAAACCAGAATGCATTTAAAGTACTTTGGTTCTCTATGAAAGAGTTTTTTAGTTTATGGATCTCTTTGTAAAAGTTTTAATTTTTAGTGATTTTTCGTAATTCCGCTACTAACTATCACTTCCGCATTAGTTAATCATGTTTTTATAAGTTGGACGCCACAGTAAGTGATCTAATCTTCTTGATCTCATCTTTCCTTAACCTTACCTTCTCTTCTCTTCTCTTGGCCGAAGCCATGGAGTTTACATGGTGATGCTTGTGTTGATATTGAGGAACTTGTCACCAATAGAGGTCAAATCCAAGGTTTTCCATGGTGATACCAATGTGATATGGAGTTCTCCTCTTTCCCTCTTTTCCCTTTCTTTTTGGGCCCTCTTCTCTTGAGCTTTCCTTTGACCTTGGTTTGCTTTTCTTTTCTTGAGGTGATCTTTATTGGCCGTGGAGTTGATCCAAGTTGTAGTTATTCTCTCTCTTGAAGCTTCTTGGCTTTTGGAGTTGGTCTTCACCTCAAAGGTAGGTTATATAACTATCTCCTCTACTATTGTTGCACCTTAATCTTATATCCAAAGCTTGTCTTATCTCTAAAACATGATTATATGTTGATTGATGATGACCTTGTTTTAGGGTTTATGATTATGTAGTAATTTTGCTTACATTAGCTCTTTCTCTTGAACCCTAATTTTTGTTATCGAGTTTTAAGTATGGTGAGAAGACGGTGCTTGCATGCACTCCTTGGAACGTTGGTTTTTGACCTCATGATCATGTTTTGTCTATCTTGTGTAAGATGGAGGTTTTGGTTCTCCATTGCATGTGTCTAACATGATTTCTCTCTCACATCATGGTTTAGTATTCTTATGTTTTGATGACCGAATTCTAGTGTTTTGGATGATGTTTTCTGTAAATTACATCACTCCCTAAGGTTTCAGTTTGATATGGTTAACCCATCTATGAGTAGTTTTCTCTCTATGATGATATTCATGTTGTGTTTCAAGTGTTTGAAGGTTTGGTGATGGTGATGGGTTGATGAGATGGTTTCCTTTGAGTGGTCGAAGAGGATGACCATGTCTCTTCAGTCGAAGAAGCTTGTTGTCTTGTTTCCTTCGACTGCCATGGTGGTTTCTCATGTGATATTAATGGTTGAACCTACCCTTAGGTTGATGAAGTGGTGAGGTGACCTTCAATCACTGAAGTTGTCTTTGACCTAGGGTTTCCCTTCGGTCGATGAGGTGTGAAGATGTTGTCTTCGGATATTTGGGTTGATGATCTTCGACCATCTCACTTAAGACTTGTGGTTTGGCTTCCCTTCAGTTGATGGAAACTCATGATCATGTGTTTGTCTTGTATGGTTGACCTACAGTAGTGATGGTTTCCAATCTTATATGCTTTAAGAATGTGGGAAGTGTTGGATTAGAGTTGGATGTTAGATACTATTATGGAAACCCCAATCAGTTACATAGTTGAAACCCTAACCCTAATTTGAGTACACGATGTAACACTTATCTTGCTTGAAGTGATTAGCATGGAATCATGTATTCTCTCTCCTATTTGTGTAAACCTGATGTTGTAGGTTGAATGAACATCATAGCTTGTGGTTGCTATGGCATCTTTGATGTGACACAAGTTGATGATTATGAGCCTTTGTGAGGCATGATGAGATAATGATGATTATACATGAACTATGTGATTGGGCCTTATGACCTGGCAAAGGCTTTGTGTATAATGTGAGGTGGTATCCTTTGATGATGTGATGAGGGATGGTTATCGCACATTGATGTGATAATGGTGATGGACTGGTGTAAGGTAGCTAGACAGTACCATGAGATGATATCATCAACTTTATGTTTGATACGTTTTATATTTTCTGACATTGCAATCTATCCTTATCTTTGTAGAATTTGTCTAGGGTTTGTACGTTGTAACTTGATTGATGCACTAAAATATACCCAATTGGCTTAATTAAACCAAGTGGAACCCTAATCATGTAGTTTCCCTAAGCCATAGATCCATCATCATCGGTACTTGTTGGATGGTGAAACGAGTAATTCCCGCGGGAAACTTGGAGCACATATTGTTGAATATCAAGGGTGCAAGTTGAGGATATATCCTTGCATCCACAATCACTGGTTTTGAGGATGGTTGCGGTCATGCCTCAATAGGAGAAAAATGGAGACTGTATCTCAAATGATATGCTTACATGGATGGTAGTGATCATACCCTAGTAGGAGAACAACTGTGGTCGTATCTCACTAATGTCATGTCTATATACCAAAGCGGACTAGTCTGATTTGCAATTTGACTCTATATGTCACTACAGTTGTTACGACCCGTGTTGAGCTTACCCTGTAAGTATGCTGTTAAGCATGTGTTTTAGCTGCTTTGCTAAGTTATAAGTTTGCTTTTGTTAATAACGTTTAAAACAGATATGATATGTGCGTAGTGTGAATCCTAGCCCTTAAAACGTGTAAGATCTTGCGCTTGAGGCGTTTCCAGAGAAATCGTCTGAAACCGACTTTCTAGTCAAAAGTTGTAAGTTTTTGGGCATGCAGGGACATGTTTGTAGTTTTCAAAAGTTCTCGGACTTTACATTTTGGTCCCTAGGTTTTTCCTTCTTATCATTTCTTTCCCCCTTTACTCATTTCACTTTTCAGAAATGAGAGAAACGCAGAGCGTTTCTTCTCTTTTTCGCGTGAGAGGGAGAGAGAGACCTGGGAGAGAAGGGCGATTCGGAGCCCTAGCTCGGTTCCGGCCAACAGCTGCGACCCCTCCATCTTCTCCCCTCCTTTCTTCTTCGCCAACTGATCCAGCAGCAGCCGGAGCTGCGCTAGCAGCAACGGCGTCCAGGAGAGGGAAAGGGCGCAAAGAGCAGCCCTAGTTCGTCCTCCTCCTTCCGTACAGCTAGTTCGTGGTTGTGTGCATCAGTTGCAGGTGATTTGCAGCGCAAATCTGTGGTTTTGCCCGCCGATTCGAGTGAAATCGACATCAGTAGGTCTGTTTAGGTTTTCAGTCTGTGCGCTGTTCGGTCGAGTTGTGTGTGATTCGGTCGAGTTTTCTTAGCAGGAATCGAACAACAAGTTGATCGGTCGAGTTGCAAGCTGATCGGTCGAGTTTCTGACCAATCGGTCGAGTTTCTGAGTAGTGAGTGGCAGTTCATTCAGAAATCATTATTTAACTCAATTTTAGTGCTTAATTGCTTCAGTATCATTTGGTATAACTCCTAAACAGTGTAGCACATACAATAGAGTATGATAGATTCATTGGAACTTGAAATACGTATCACGATTGATGAAAATGATAGAATTTCCTGTATTACGACTGCAATGTATACGCTGAGTATAATTGGATGTTTAGCATCAAAACTGGATAAGTGATACTGAGTCATGTTTAAAAATGACAAATGATGTATATGTGTTTTCAAGTGATGTTCAGAATGTGAAATAAGTATGAAATGTGATATTCCTGTTTAAGTGTTATATGTTAATCAGTTAATAGACTTAGGTGCCCCAACACCGTAGAACCCCATTGCGCGGTCTGTACCTTTGGGGGGAAACGAACTACCTAGCGTGTGTCTAGATGGTCGGTGACTCGTGTTCAACAATAATCCGTGCGTGTGTCATAGTGGCACGAGGACAGAGAGGCAGTGTTCAACAATAATCCGTGCGTGTGTCACGGTGGCACTGGAGTAAATAGGGGTTATTCAACAATAATCCGTGCGTGTGTCACGGTGGTAACCCAGACCCTCCGACTGTGCACTACATGTTGCGGGAGGAGTCCAGAGCGCTCAGAGTTAGTGCAGTGAGGCCCTTGTGAGCCTGAGGCCCTTGAGAGCCTGAGAGTCCTGTGCAGACCAGGACGAGAAGTCAGACTTAGCATTTCTTGGGTGTGTCGCTAAGTCTTGTACGGTGGGATCGTAGTTCGCTACAGATCTTCATATGTAGAGTGTGCTGCATATGTTTGGGGCATAACAAAAATGTAATCGTATAGGATCACAGTAAATTTAATATGTTAGTGGTTTAGAATCTTCTGTGATAGTTGTTAATAATTGCCTAACTAATTAAGATATGCAGTTCCTGATATTTAATGCTTACAGTTATGTGATACCTGCTATTATATAGAAATATGAATATTGCCTGATAGAATTATTATGCCACTAGAATTACTCAGTATAGAACTGTTCTTATGCTTTATTACAATTTTATATATCTGATGAGTTGTTTAGTGATAGCTAAATGAAATGCTATTCACTGAGCGAGTAGGCTCATTCCTCTACTCAAACATTTCCAGGTCATCAACAACATCAAGAATCTGAAGGATCTTTCCATCCTAGTTTTTGACAGTAGAAGGTATATGTAGCTAGTATAGTTAGAGGTCTCTTAGTCCTTTCCCCTCGGTCCTTGGGACATGGTGTGGGTGAGAGAGAGTATGTATGGTGAATGTGTAAAAGATGTAAATTAACTGTTATGTTTACTTTCTGTTAAACAATGTTACATGTTGTAAACTCTGTTTATGTTCTCTAGCCAGTTTAAATGAAATGCTTCCGCAGTAGTTTATTATGTTTTAGCTTACAACAATAATCCAGATATCATTACGAGGTATTAAAAAGAAAAAGTTCTCAGTGATTTGTTTATGTAATAATCCCTCCGTCGCGCCCTAATCTCGTGATTAGTGGTTAGTGTGAGATCGGGGTGTGACAACTTTGGTATCAGAGCATAGGTTGAGTACATAGTTACTCAGAGTCCAGGTCAGGGGACGATAAGAGACCAATAGGACTAGGATTTAGGTGTTTTTCTTCTATCTGTAGTTTTCTAATAGGAAATATTCTGTTATATTATTGCAGATGGCAGAAAGAGGTTTTGATCATGATGATCAGGCCGAGAGCCATGTTGGCCCTGATCCACAGGACATGGGTCCAGGTGGAGGTGATCATGTTGATGAAGCATCCCAGATGTACAGGATGTTTTTGGAGACCAGAGAGAGATACAAGGCTGATATGCGAGCTTCTACTTCTACCAGCAGTAAGGATCTGATGAGATCATATGAGCTTGTGAAGAATCTTGGTGGTACAGAATTCAGTGGTACTACAGATCCAGCATAGGCTGATGAGTGGTTGAGACAGATAGAGAAGGTCTTTCGCCTAATGGAGCTTCCAGAAGAGAAAAAGATTAATCACGTAGTTTATCTTCTGACAGGCGATGCAGAGTTGTGGTGGCACGGTGTGGAGGATAAAAGGAGAGGTTCAGAGCTTACTTGGCAGGATTTCTCTGAAGAGTTCCATCTTAAATATTATCCACCTACTTTCATTAATGAGAAAACCAGGCAGTTAGAGAACATTAAGCAAGGAAGCATGTCAGTTACAGAATATGAAGCGCTTTTCACCAGGTTGGCGAACTTCTGTCCTCATCTTGTACCTAATAATATAGAGAGATGCAGGAGGTTTCAAGAAGGACTGAGGCCAGAGATTCGGCATACAGTTTCTGCTACTAGTAGAAGGAACAGAGAGAATTTTGGTGAGTTCGTTGAGGCGGCCAGACAGGTTGAAGAATCTGTGAATGCTGATAGGATACCTGAGACCAAGAAGAGGTCTGCAGATTTTAGTGGAACACAGTCCAGTAGTGGGTACAGAGGTGGAGGTAGAGGTTTCTTTTCCAAGTTTGGGCGTGGCTTTAGCTGTTTCAGTAAACAGAGATCCGAGGGCGTTTCTTCTTCTAGGAGCAGAGGGAGACATAGCCCAGGTAGATGGAGCCGTGCATCTAGTGAGCGGCCACCTGGATCATCTACTTCTGTGACTGGTCCACTGAGACAGGAGATGCGAGTATGTAATGCTTGTGGAAGATTACACTATGGGCAATGTTGGGGTTAAAACTATATAGAATGTTACCAGTGTGGGTAGACAGGACATATAAGAAGGTATTGCCCTCAGCTTCAACCAGCAGCATCACAAGCTTCTCAGTCTCACTTTTATGATGCTTAGAGACAACCTCCAGTTGAAGGACCAAGTTCTTCTGTGGCTTCCAGTTCTAGAGGTGGTGGAATGCCCAGTGGCAGAAATGGTCAGAGAGGACAACGTGGCAGAGGGAGAGCTTCAACAAATTTCTTCTCTTTGACACCTCAGGAAGGTATAATCTCTTCACAAGTCGTTACAGGAGAGATGCTTTTGTTTAATAGTATACCAATTTTAGTTTTGATAGATCCGGGTGCCACTCACTCTTTCATACGACATTCTTTAGTTGGTGAACTTAATTTGTTAACTCAACAGTTGGTAGATGATTTAGTGTTGAGGGTTCCACTAGGTGGACCAACAGTTCTGTCCCAGATGTTTGTTATCTTTTGGAGGTTACACCTTTGCTGCTAATCTCATACCCCTGGATGTCAATACTTTTCAAGTCATCTTGGGTATGGATTGTCTTGAGACATATCGAGTGCAACTCGATTGTTGGAAGAAGGAAGCTACCTTTCAACAAGGTGAATTTTCTTGTGTCTTTGCTGGAGACAGGAAAGTTCTGCCTACGTGCATAGTATCAGCTGCAGTAGCTGATAAGATGCTACAGAAAGAATGTGAAGCGTTCCTTGCTCATGTGGTTGACACTAGAGTAGAGAAGTGCACCACCAGTGT
Organism: Alisma plantago-aquatica; assembly: GCA_963693085.1. NCBI lineage: Eukaryota > Viridiplantae > Streptophyta > Magnoliopsida > Alismatales > Alismataceae > Alisma > Alisma plantago-aquatica. Next base: position 929,045,912 of record OY856410.1, on the reverse strand, counting down.
TTATGATGTGCCTGTGGTTCGTGAGTTTTCTGATGTTTTTCCAGAAGAGTTTCCAGGCTTACCTCCTGTCAGAGACATTGATTTTGAGATTCAGGTATATCCAGGTAGTCACCCAGTAGCACTGCCAGCTTATAGAATGGCACCTGCAGAGTTGGAGGAACTCAAGGTGCAACTGCAGGAATTGCTGGATAAGGGTTTCATCAGACCTAGTTCTTCGCCGTGGGGTGCTCCAATCCTGTTTGTTAAGAAAAAGGATGGTACCATGCGTCTCTGTATAGATTATAGACAACTAAACAAGATCACTATTAAGAACAAGTACCCTTTGCCGAGAATAGACGATCTATTTGATCAGTTGCGTGGAGCGACGATCTTCTCTAAAATAGATTTGAGATCTGGATATCATCAGCTCAGAGTAAAGGCTTCTGATATTCCCAAAACAGCTTTCAGAACCAGGTATGGGCATTATGAGTTTCTGGTCATGTCGTTTGGGCTGACCAATGCCCCAGCAGCCTTTATGGATATGATGAATCGGATTTTCAAACCGTTCCTAGATCAGTTTATTGTAGTCTTTATAGATGATATTCTGATCTACTCCAGAGATGAGGTACAGCATGAGCAACACTTGAGAGTAGCATTGCAGTTGTTGAGGCAACATCAGCTGTATGCTAAGTTTAGCAAGTGTGAGTTCTGGTTGGCCGAGGTAGCATTTCTTGGACATGTCATCTCAAGAGATAGAGTTAGCGTTGACCCTAAGAAAGTTGATTCTGTACTTCAGTGGGAACAGCCTAAGACTCCTACTCAGATCAGAAGTTTCTTGGGTTTAGCAGGCTATTACAGAAGGTTTATACAGAATTTCAGTGTACTAGCATCACCCTTGACATGTTTGATGAGGAAGAATGCACCGTTTGTTTGGTCTGATAACTGTGAGAAGAGTTTTCAGATCTTGAAGAGGAAGTTGACTTCAGCACCAGTGTTGGTTTTTCCAGAGGTAGATAAAGGTTATACAGTGTTCTGCGATGCTTCCAGAAGAGGTTTGGGCTGTGTGCTGATGCAGGAAGGCAAAGTTGTGGCTTATGCATCTAGACAGCTTAAGAAGAACGAAGAGAACTACCCTACTCATGATCTGGAGTTGGCTGCTATAGTTCATGCTCTTAAGACATGGCGTCACTACCTGTATGGTGAGACATGTCAGGTGTTTACGGACCATAAGAGCCTGAAGTATATCTTCACTCAGAAGGATTTGAATCTGAGACAGCGCAGACGGATTGAGCTGATAAAAGATTATGAGGTGACAATCGATTACCATCCTGGTAAAGCGAATGTTGTGGCAGATGCCTTGAGTAGGAAGTCAAGTTCAACAGCTGATGCATTTTCTATGGCATGTTTCAATAGAGACTTGCTTGTAGATATGCGAAAGTTGAACTTAGACTTGGATGTGTCTGGACAGAGTGGGTTGATTGCTCAGATGCAGGTCAAACCTACTTTCTATGATCAGATTAAGGAGTTGCAACAGAATGATGAAGAGTTGTGGCAGGTTATGCAGGATATGTCGGAAGGTAAAAGGTCAGAATTTAGGTTTTCTGACGATGGTGTGTTGTATCTTCATGACAGGTTGTGTGTACCTGAGAACAGTGAGCTGAAAGAGCAGATTCTTGAGGAAGCGCATGCTTCTATGTATGCTATGCATCCAGGTAACACAAAAATGTACAGGAACCTCAAAGAGCTGTATTGGTGGTCTGGTATGAAGAGAGATGTGGCTGAGTACGTGGCTAGATGTGGAGTGTGTCAGCAGGTTAAAGCTAAGCATCAGAAACCTGCTGGTACCTTGCAGTCGCTTCCTATACCTAAATGGAAATGGGAACACATCACGATGGATTTCGTGGTAGGATTACCCAGGACGCCTAGAGGTACAGACTCGATATGGGTGATTGTGGATAGACTAACTAAGTCTGCTCACTTTCTCCCTGTCAAGTCAACCTTTGATGTTCCAAAGCTGGCCAAGATTTATGTGGATGAGGTAATCAGATTACATGGGATTCCAGTTTCCATTATTTCTGACAGAGATCCAAAGTTTACATCTAGGTTCTAGAATCAGTTACATCGTGCGTTGGGCACAAGGCTGAGGTTCAGTACAACGTTTCACTCACAGACAGATGGTCAATCTGAGAGGACCATTCAGACTCTTGAAGACATGCTGAGAGCATGCGTTCTGCAGTTCAGAGGTAATTGGGAAGAACACTTAATCCTGATGGAGTTTGCATATAACAACAGCTACCATTCTAGTCTTGGAATGGCCCCATATGAAGCTCTATATGGCAGGAAGTGTAGATCACCAGTTTGTTGGTACGAGGTTGATGAGAAAGAAATTCTTGGACCTGAGATAGTCGATATAACTACAGAGAAGATATATGTGATCAGGGAGCAGTTGAAAGCTGCTCAGGACAGACAGAAAAGTTACACAGAGAGACGACGTCGACCTCTTGAGTTTGAGGTTGGTGAAGAGGTTTATCTGAAGGTTTCACCATGGAAGGGAGTGCTAAGGTTTGGCAAGAGAGGTAAGTTGACCCCTAGGTATATGGGCCCATATCCTATCGTTGAGAGGATTGGACCTGTAGCCTACAGGTTGGATTTGCCGTCTGAGTTGGCAAATCTTCATGATGTGTTTCATGTGTCTATGTTGAAGAAGTGTCATCCCGGTACAGAAAAGATTTTAGATCCAGTACCGGCGCAGCTTAAGACAGATGTGTCCTATGTGGAAGGACCAGTGCAGATAGTTGATCACCGAATCAAGAAGCTTAAGAACCGTGAGATACCGTTGGTGAAGGTTCTGTGGAGGAATCATAACCTTGAAGAAGCTACGTGGGAGCTTGAGTCTGAAATGCGTATCAAGTTTCCTTTTCTCTTTTAGGAATTTCGGGACGAAATTCTTATAAGGGAGGGAGATTGTTACGACTCGTGTTGAGCTTACCCTGTAAGTATGCTGTTAAGCATGTGTTTTAGCTGCTTTGCTAAGTTATAAGCTTGCTTTTGTTAATAATGTTTAAAACAGATATGATATGTGCGTAGTGTGAATCTTAGCCCTTAAAACGTGTAAGATCTTGTGCTTGAGGCGTTGCCAGAGAAATCGTCTGAAACCGACTTTCGAGTCAAAAGTTGTAAGTTTTTGGGCATGCAGGGACCTATTTGTAGTTTTCGAAAGTTCTCAGACTTTACGTTTTGGTCCCTAGGTTTTTCCTTCTTATCCTTTCTTTCCCCCTTTACTCGTTTCACTTTTCAGAAATGAGAGAAACGCAGAGTGTTTCTTCTCTTCTTCGCGTGAGAGGGAGAGAGAGACCTGGGAGAGAAGGGCGATTCGGAGCCCTAGCTCGGTTCCGGCCAACAGCTGCGGCCCCTCCATCTTCTCCCCTCCTTTCTTCTTCGCCAACTGATCCAACAGCAGCCGGAGCTGCGCTAGCAGCAGCGGCGGCCAGGAGAGGGAAAGGGCGCGAAGAGCAGCCCTAGTTCGTCCTCCTCCTTCCCTACAACTAGTTCGTGGTTGTGTGCATCAGTTGCAGGTGATTTGCAGTGCAAATCTGTGGTTTTGCCCGCCGATTCGAGTGAAATCGACATCAGCAGGTCTGTTTAGGCTTTCAGTCTGTGCGTTGTTCGGTCGAGTTGTGTGTGATTCGGTCGAGTTTTCTTAGCAGGAATCGAACAGCAAGTTGATCGGTCGAGTTGCAAGCTGATCGGTCGAGTTGTGAAGCAATCGGTCGAGTTTCTGACCAATCGGTCGATTTTCTGAGTAGTGAGTGGCAGTTCATTCAGAAATCATTATTCAACTCAATTTTAGTGCTTAATTGCTTCAGTATCAGTTGGTATAACTCCTAAACAGTGTAGCACATACAATAGAGTATGATAGATTCATTGGAACTTAAAATACGTATCACGATTGATGAAAATGATAGAATTTCCTGTATTACGACTGCAATGTATACGCTGAGTATAATTGGATGTTTAGCATCGAAACTGGATAAGTGATACTGAGTCATGTTTAAAAATGACAAATGATGTATATGTGTTTTCAAGTGATGTTCAGAATGTGAAATAAGTATGAAATGTGATATTCCTGTTTAAGTGTTATATGTTAATCAGTTAATAGACTTAGGTGCCCCAACACCGTAGAACCCCATTGCACGGTCTGTACCTTTGGGGGGAAAGGACCTACCTAGCGTGTGTCTAGATGGTCGGTGACTCGTGTTCAACAATAATCCGTGCGTGTGTCACGGTGGAACAAGGACAGAGAGGCAGTGTTCAACAATAATCCGTGCGTGTGTCACGGTGGCACTGGAGTAAATAGGGGTTATTCAACAATAATCCGTGCGTGTGTCACGGTGGTAACCCAGACCCTCTGACTGTGCACTACAGGTTGCGGGAGGATCCAGAGCACTCAGAGTTAGTATAGTGAGGCCCTTGTGAGCCTGAGGCCCTTGAGAGCCTGAGAGTCCTGTGCAGACCAGGACGAGAAGTCAGACTTAGCATTTCTCAGGTGTGTCGCTAAGTCTTGTACGGTGGGATCGTAGTTCACTACAGATCTTCATATGTAGAGTGCGCTGCATATGTTTGGGGCATAACAAAAATGTAATCGTATAGGATCACAGTAAATTTAATATGTTAGTGGTTTAGAATCTTCTGTGATAGTTGTTAATAATTGCCTAACTAATTAAGATATGCAGTTCCTGATATTTAATGCTTACAGTTATGTGATACCTGCTGTTATATAGAAATATGAATATTGCCTGATAGAATTATTATGCCATTAGAATTACTCAGTATAGAACTGTTCTTATGCTTTATTACAATTTTATATATCTGATGAGTTGTTTAGTGATAGCTAAATGAAATGCTATTCACTGAGCGAGTAGGCTCATTCCTCTACTCAAACATTTTCAGGTCATCAACAACATCAAGAATCTGAAGGATCTTTCCATCCTAGTTTTTGACAGTAGAAGGTATATGTAGCTAGTATAGTTAGAGGTCTCTTAGTCCTTTCCCCTCGGTCCTTGGGACATGGTGTGGGTGAGAGAGAGTATGTATGGTGAATGTGTAAAAGATGTACATTAACTGTTATGTTTACTTTCTGTTAAACAATGTTACATGTTGTAAACTCTGTTTATGTTCTCTAGCCAGTTTAAATGAAATGCTTCCGCAATAGTTTATTATGTTTTAGTTTACAGCAATAATCCAGATATCATTACGAGGTATTAAAAAGAAAAAGTTCTCAGTGATTTGTTTATGTGATAATCCATCCGTCGCGCCCTAATCTCGTGATTAGTGGTTAGTGTGAGATCGGGGTGTGACAACAGTGGACTCAGACTGATCGAGGGTGTGGGAGATCATAGGAGTATGTTCTCATAGATCTTATATGGCACATATTTTGACTTAGGAGTGGTCAGTTGGAGTATGAGTGGTATACCTCAAATCCTCAGAGCATAATAAAAGACGTAATATAGCCGTGTAGTATATTTTCTTAGGGTTAAACATGCATCACATTGGATTACCCTTTTCCTTGTTTCTTATATCGCTTAGTTGATAACAGTTATACATGTTCTTCATACTCCTTATAGAAGTATATGATGTCCTACTAATTAGTTTGTAGCTACCTAAAGTTCTTTATCTGTGTTATCAATTTAGTATATTCGTTTAGCTGAATCTGTTTGTCATGTTAGTAGTATTACTTTCCTTCTATACATGTATATATGTGTTAACAATAGTTGTTGGTGGAGAGTTATATCTCTTACTAGGACATTGGTCTCATCCCGTGGGTTTCAACATCTTTTAGGTGGTCGTGCACAAAATGGTAGAGATTGTGTGGTTGAGGAAGAGTAGCAAGGAGATCAGTAGTTGTTGGAGATTGGTTATGCCTCTAGCATTTCGTAGTTGAGTCCTATGTGTCGTCCCTATACTCTCAAGTCCTTGGGAGTTTTTTGTAGATTTGTACATTGATACAAGGTTTTTGGCAGTATGTCATGGTTGTACATGTAGGGCTTGTATATGAGAACATGCTATCCTTTATAATAGGTCTGTGGCAGAGAGGCCATTGTACAATGATGTATATACCCTTTGGTACAATATGTGATACAAGTGATGCAGTTTGTGGATCTTGATGTTTATGTTTCCCATCGAGATGGTTATGTCATATCAGTTCTAGAGTGTTTTAGGTAATATGGTTGTTTTTTTGGTGAACAGGTAATATGGTTGTTAATTAATAGTTCCATGCTTTGTTTTGAGTAATCTCATTTTGGTGTGGCATCAGGTTGTCACACATGGGGTTCATGGTTACATAACCCAAGGCTAACACTTGATGAAACAAGAGATCAAATTGTTTCAAATGTGCAATTATCCAAACAAAGTTCCATCTAAAAAGTATATCACATAGATAAAGATCTAATCGACTATGGCTATGGGGCTACTCCCACTGCCCTGATATAGAAAATTACTCATGATCCATGGAGATCAAAGAAGGAGCAAAGGATGGAATAAAGGCGGCCACATTCTAGAAGAAGAAGAATCATGAATGACATTTGTCTAGTAACAATGAAATGGTGCCCTTCTTAGATCCTTGCTCCCAATAAGAAGACCACGATCAAAGATGAAAATGCTAATTTTATTGAAGGAATGAGAGTATTGTTGGTATGTATGCCTAGAGAGCCAATCATAATGATGGCATATCATATAAAAGATTTGATTAATAATCATAAAGGGAAGCATCCAATTCATTCTATTTCACGCGGTTATGAGATAATGAGGATACATAATGAATGTATAAAGAATGACAATTACTCAATGACGTATGTCTTCAAGTACGTGACTTGAAGAATGAAATCATACAAATGTTAAGAGTATGTACATTCTTATTATGTTTATGGTTGGATGTTATTGTGGAAGGCAGATAGACAACAATAACACTAAAGATTAGAGTCCGTGTTGGTTGATGACATAATCCCATCAGTTGTGATATATGTGATATCAAACCAAGCACATAGATACTTGTCAAGGAACAATGTATCAGACAGACCCACCTTGAGAGTGAAACATGGAAACCATAATGGTGTTCATAATCATCTCTCATAGTGAAGGTGGTGATTATGGTTCTCAGACCTAAGGTAACTACACTCATCACATGTCGTTTGGTATGTTTTGACATCACCCACCATGATCCTGAATAAGGGTTACCATAAAGGTGATGATTAGATATGTTGTGACACATGGGGGTGATTGTGAGTGATGTAGGTGGGTTTGTCCCTCCTACTAGAGTTTGATATCCAAGCCACTTGATAAGCAAGACTGAGAAAATGATGTGCATGCACATGTGAATCAATATATGATATTGAGGTCACATATATCTCAGATAGTCTGCTCTAGATCAAGGAACATAAATTGAACATTTAGAGGATGAAGACTTCATGCTACGAGTTCATTCTGGATATTAGAGACAAAGGAATTAAACAAGTAAATAACACGTAACACAGTTTGTAGGTTGAAGTTGTTCTCTAACTTTCTTGATTATTTGGGTAGAAATGATGTGTGACTAGGCACCTCTCTTTGCTTGTGATGTCATAAATAAGTTATGGACATTCACCGCCAACATAACATGGAACCTATGGGGTCACACACATAGGATACACCTAGAAGAGGATTTTAACCATAAATGGTAATTAAATTGATTGATAAAGTGTTTAGGCATTCAATTTAAAAACATTGGTTGAAAATTGACTGGATGGACAATTGAACCGATCGATTCAAGAGTTGAAGTAACCGTTTTAGATTGTCAGGTCAATAGAACCAAGTTTAGCAATTTAGGACCGTGAATTGACCAGTTTAGGAAGTAAACCAATCGGCTTAGGTCCATGGACTGGCCGACTCAGGTTAGGAACTGAGCAGTTGGTGGATCAATTTGATTGATTCAAGGATTTGTTTAAACATCATGTTGTGCATTAAATTGGATATTAATTTCCAATACAATTGTGATTAGGAAACAAGATGAAACGGATGGTCCATTGGGTGAACCGATCGACTCACATGCTAGCCAATCGATTCACTTGCAAACCGACCATTTCACCTGTCGCAGTTTGCAAAAATTTGTGAGATTCTGATCCCTTCCACTCCCACACAGACTGGCAACCCTGACCCTGACCCTCCTATAAATAGATTGATACTAGGGGCTTTTCAGAGATACAACTCAACTGCCTCTAACAATTGTTGTTCTCTCTGGTTGTGGTAACCAATAGAGAGCATGGGCAAGTCCTACCTGATAAAGGGAGGGATAGCACAAGAGAACAATTGTGGGAGAGCAAATTGGTGGCTAGCACACCAATGGGAAGGACAACTCCTTCTTGTCTATTCTAGTAGAATGATAAGAGTTCTAGGAAGTCCATGTGGACTACCATAGAGGTGTGGATACTTTTACTTCTAGGAGGGAAACATTAGCCTATAGTTTGTGGTAGAGACCAGGAGATGTTGTAGACGTCGTCCGAGTGCAACTACTAGAGAGGTGCACTACTAAAATGAGGAATAATAGTTGTACTCGCTCTAGGACCAGGTATGAACTTGTTAAACCATCCGTCCCATTACATAGTTGTTGATGTGATCTTGTTGTTATGGGGAATATGGATAGAAAATTTGTGTCTCCGCTGCCTGCTCTGTCGCCATATTTCCCTACAATGGTATCAAACCACACAAATTTACTATGCCTTTTGATAATCGATATGATCGGATTTTTGGTTTTCAATATTTATTTATTGCATACGATGGGGATACTTTAATTGCTTAGTATGCATATCCAATTAAAGACTAGATATGATCCCAAACCTTATATATATATATATATATATTGTAACATACCAAATTTTAAAATTTTGTCTTTTGTCACTATTTCCCATCTTTTCCTTTCATTTCTATCCTTATCGGACTTTCTATTTAATTAGTGGAATTTATAGTGGTTTAGTGAACATTTATTCACTAATTGTACCAATATAAGGGTTTATGCACAAATACCTCAGTGAAGGCTTAATTACCATAACTAAGTGCTCTTAACCTTAATATAACTTTTGATATGATTTGAAAACATAAAATGATCCTAAGTTTCAATTTTGGTTCGATTTGAATGTTGTTTGTGCAAGTTATGCAATTTTAGGTACATTCTGGACTTTTATGCAATTTACCCAATTGGGAGGTTTTCTTTGCAAATTATCAACTAAATTTTAATATTTAGATATTTCCTTACCACTAACGAGATTTTAAACCATTGTAGAACCTAGTTTCACCTTGGTTTGATGGTATTTCCTTCCAAGGGCATTATAGGGATTACCCTCTTTATAAAGGTGCTTATCTTTAAAAGCTATCAACCAATGAGGTTATTTCTTTCTTGAAAAATGGTGGGAATAGCCTAGAAGGCTCTAGGGTATCTTAGGACCGACTTTGGATATCCAAGAAGAGTCCATGAGCTGTCCTCTTGCATGGCCATCAAGCCCTAGGCTAAAGACACATGAAAAGTCCCTTAGACACCTCATGCTTCACCTCTTTCTTTATATAGCCATGTATACCCCTTCCCAACTCACAATTCGAAAAATCTTACTCTCCTTTTCTTTCCTCTAGCTTAGAGAATATTTCCTTTTGTATTTGGCCACGAAGTTGCTGTCCCAAGGTAATAGAGGGAGCCTAGCTTGGTGAAGAAGGCTCCTAAGGTTTCCAAATTGCTCTATTAGGGTTTCTAAAGTTCCTCCTTAGTGAATTCGACCAAAACTAGTAAGTTTCCTCCCTTCCTTCCCTATTTTCATACTCTTAGTCTTCCTTACACCCTATTACAGGTCTTAACCATGGAATTCCATGGTGAAACCCCACCTAGAACCCTAAAACACCTCATCTCTATGCTCTTTTGCTAGGGTTTATCACCTCTAAGTTGAGAAGGTGATCTTTGTCCAAGAAAGGAGCTAGGCTTGGAACAACCAGACCTTCTAAGCTCGGATCCTTGCTGTTTGGACCTTCTTATCTTCCCTAGAGGCGAGTTTCATAACCCACTTCTCATATATTGCTTGCTACATGCTTAAAATTCATGCATCTATGTTTAGAATCGATGATTTCCATCTCTATTTACCATGTTCATCTAGGGTTTTGGTTTCTTACTGGTTTACCTTCTCTAGAAGATCTAGTTTTGGATAACTATTAATCTAAAACCATGATATTATGTCGAATGATGTTTTCCCTCCCTCCCTCTCTCTCTTTGCTTATCTCATTTGGTTTGATGATGTGTCGATTTTTGATTGGTCGAATTTCAACAATTCATAACTTTTGATTCCTTTGTCCAAAAACTAAAGTAAAATACATACTAAACTCAGAAAAACATTTTATTTTCAATAATAATATTTACAAGTATTGGTTTTGAGTTTTGTCGATGGTGGTTTTCTAGAAAATGATTTAATCACTTAAAAATCACCAAAAACATACTCTAATCATCGTAACTCCAAAATATGAAAAATTATATGTTTTCTTAATTAGAAGAACCTAACGAAGTCTATGGTGATGTTTTCATAGTCTAAATCAAGGTTTTGCTAAAAAAGAGTAAAAATATGGGTTTTCTCTACCTTAATGCATATATATCACTCTAATACATGTATACGAATTGAAAATAGGAAAAATTGATCATGGACTCAATCAAGTGACGAAAGTGGGTAATATGAATCATAATGAAAGGTATGTGCAATCCCTCTTTATGCATGTGCATTTACACCTTAAGTTGGGAATAATTGTACCTTAACCAATTTTTCTATAATGAGGCTTTATTAAACCTTATTTCATATACTCTTGAATCTTTTGTTATACTTGCCTCATTAATCTGTTTTGGAAAATTATTCTTGGGTATTGGTACCTCACTACCATGCTTATTGATTCATATGATTATTCTTGCCATGACTACTTTTTCTATCATATGGATTTATGTTCTATTTAACTTAAAGTAGCGATACTTATGTACAACCACCCACAGAGGGCATGTAAATAATCACCCTGGGGAATGTCTTATTCTCCCCATAATATTATAGATGATTGGTAATGTCTTATTCTCCCCTCACCTAAGGTTAGAGGTCTAGTAGGTGCCTCAACCATACTTAGTTATGTAGAGAGTTATGATGGAATGGGCATAAATTTTCCAAATTTATTAAACATTGGTATACAAAAGACCATTAGAAAGCAGCAGAATAAAAAAAATAACTAACTATATTCAATTTCATAAAAGGTTTACAAAAATACATCAAATTCTCCCATTAGGGTTTACATCAAGATACACAATCATGATCTAGATAGAGGGAAGTCAAGACTACTACAATCTTATCTCCAAACAACATCTCCATCAATTGAGTCCAAGCCAAAAGCTATGATCTTCCTTGTTTTGTCCATCACCTTGCTCAACACCTGGATGGTTGGGAAGGCACCCAACAAAAAGGGAAAGGGAAGAAAAGTATGTGTCACAAAACTAGTCTAGGATATCAAGATAATTAAAGTAAGTAAAAACATGCTAGGGTTCATCATATGATGAAGATAACAA
>OY856410.1:928406834-928424334 GCA_963693085.1 Alisma plantago-aquatica | reverse complement strand
TGGAACTATATTCTTGAACTAATTCCTCCTTTATCTGATTAGTGGTACATTACTCACATGACATTCATAAAATCAATTACCTTTCTTACGGATTGGCGCCTTTAGTCCATGCGCCTACTGGGAAAATTCATGAATGCTCCAGAGATCTGCCCAAATCTCAACAGGAGCAGCCCCACTCCACACTCATATAGTTGGACTTTCATCAAGCATATATTGCAGTATATACACCACCATTAATCGCTATGAAATCCATTAAAAATATATTCAACTAAATCATTGCAAATTGTTGTTTACATCATAAGAATGAGATACATTTATTACAACATATTGAGTCATCCAATGACTTCGTTTTCCCCATTGAACCTTCTTCTCGGGATCATCGTTCATGAAGGTTGGGTATCCATCACTTCGACATTTGGTATGGGCATAATCCCATTCTCCTCGATGTATCACTCACTAGTCTTTGACTTAATGGCTTTGTCTGAGGATCGGCCAAATTTAATTTTGACTTTACATAATCCATAGAGATTATGCTATCACATACAAACTGCCTCACAATATTGTGACGTAGACGAATATGTCTACTCTTCCCATTGTAAACTTTGTTTTTAGCTCTTGCTATGGCAACTTGATTATCACTGTGTATAAACACTGGTGGAGAAGGTTTCTCCCAAATGGGAAGATCCATTAGAACATGTCTTAGCCATTCGGCTTCAGTTCCAGCCTTTTCTAAGGCAATAAACTCAGATCCCATAGTGGAACGAGCTATACAAGTTTGCTTGGAAGATTTCCAAGACACAGCACCTCCACCCATAGTGAAGATGTAGCCACTTGTAGATTTCAATTCATCTGAATCTAAAATCCAATTGGCATCACAAAATCCTTCTAGCACAGTTGGAGATCCACAAAAAATCAATCCATGATTAATTGTGCCTTTAAGGTATCTTAAAACCCTAATTAGAGCATCCCAATGATCCTTATTAGGATTTTGAGTATATCTACTTGATCTCCCCACTGCATATGCTAGATCTGTACGAGTACAATTCATTAAGTACATTAGGCTTCCAATTACTTGTGCATATTTGACTTGTTGAACACTATTACTTTTATTTTTCTTGAGATTGCAATTAGGATTAAAAGGTGTACTTACCGGCTTACAATCAAACATTGAAAACTTATTTAGAATTTTATCAACATAGTGTTCTTGGGATAGCATGATGCAATCGTCATTTTTAAGAAGTTTAATTCCTAAAATTACATCTGCCTCACCCATATCTTTCATGTCAAAATTAGAAGCCAAGAAGCCTTTTGCACTATTTATTATATTACTATTAGTACCAAAAATAAGCATGCCATCTACATAGAGACATATTATAACACAACCTTGGTTATCAACTTTGGAATATATACATTTGTCTCCTTCATTTATATGGAATTCATATGATACAACGACCTTATCAAATTTCTCATGCCACTGTTTAGGTGCTTGTTTCAAGCCATAGAGAGATTTGATTAGTCTGCATACCATATGTTCTTTTCGCAAAACTACATACCCTTCGGGTTGATCCATATAAATTTCCTCATCTAAATCTCCATTCAGGAAAGCGATTTTAACATCCATTTGGTGTATAATTAATTTCTCAATAGATGTCAAAGCAATTAAAATCCTGATTGAAGAGATTCTAGTAACAGGAGCAAAGGTATCAAAGTAGTCAATATCCTTTTGTTGTTTATATCCCTTGGAAACAAAGCGAGCTTTATATTTATCTACAGACCCATCTATTTTCAATTTTCTTTTAAATATCCATTTACACCCTATGGGTTTAATACCTGGTGGAAGTTCCACTAGTTCCCATGTATGATTAGATAATATAGATTCAATCTCACTATTAATTGCTTCCTTCCATAAAGAGGAATCAGTTGAATTAATAGCTTCTTTGTAAGATTGAGGGTCATTATCCACTATAAAGGAATAGAAATCATCACCAAGATTCCTTTCCTTCCTCATCCTAGTGGATCTTCTAGGTTCTATATCATCCGATTCTAAAAAATCATTAGAATTGGATGTACTTGGGATATTGTCTAAAATTTCATTTGAAGGATTAGATACGATTTCTAAGGGAGTTTTCATAGGAAAAATATGCTCAAAAAATTCAGCATTTTTAGATTCAACAATTGTGTTAGGTTCTACAACATTGTTGCCACTTCTAATAACCAAGAATCTATATGCGGCAAGTGAATCCACCACGGCCGTGCTACCTTGCACGGTCGTGCTACATAAGATTACCACATGAATCATATTCATATATGAATTTTATTCTTTTATCCTTTCAACTTGATTAGGTCACATCAACCCTTCAATCAAGTACATACAACTATGATTAACATAGTGTATCAAGTTATTGATCCTATAAGCAATTAGGGATTCATCCCTTAATTGACACTAATCACTTAGGTACTATTAGGGTTTCAACCTTTGTACCTTCATTGATTATAATTACTAATCATCATTGGATCAATAGAACATTCATCATCTTAATTCTTAAGAGATTCAATCACATTGGACCTTCATTACATAAGGTATCCAATTTGAATTAGGGTTTCCAATGTTGATTCCTTCAATCATTGAATTCATGGAACCAATCATCAATTGGACCTATCCTCATACTTTAATTGAGTTAAATAGGTCAACCTTAAACTGATTTTATACTCAATTGACCCTCAATTGGTCATCAATTAGGGTTTAATTCAATTGAATTAGGGTTTGGAATCGATGATCCATCAACACTAATCAATGCAAGATTAGTTACTTTGAAACCATTGAACCATCATTCAAATTGAACATGACCTGACCCCAAACGGTCTTGAGGTCGTTTTTATGACCACAAAATGGTCTTGAGACCGTTTACCTATCATATCATCAAAATCCAAGTCAACCAATTAAGGTTTGGATCATTGGATCGCTCACCAAATCAGCAATTGATTATACTTCAACTTAGTATCTTTGGATCTTCAATTGCTTAACCATACTAAAAACTAGACCTCCAAACGGTCTTGAATGACCTCCAAACGGTCTTGAGACCATTTGGATGAGATACAAATGGTCTTGAGACCGTTTGGATCATCCAACCCTTGGATTCTAGTAAAAAATCATTAGGGTTTGAGCCATTGAGTTGATCATCAAATCAGCACTTAATTACAAAGTGATTTGATAACTTTGGACCTTCAATTGGTCAACTATACTTAACCCCAGACCTCCAAATGGTCTTGGGTGATCCCCAAATGGTTTTGAAACCGTTTGGGCTAATCAACCCAAAATCTCAAATTAACTCATTGGAATTTCAGCACTAATTTCAAATAGGGTTTACCCAATTGATTAGCCTTCAACTCATGATTCCTTGGGAATTAATCCATAAACTTTGGTGAGTCATTAACCAACATGATTAGGAACACGAATATCAAACGGTAAATCCTTGGTCAACTCACTCAAATGGTTTTGAAACCGTTTGCCCAAAAAGTCAAATTAATCAAGCTGAAAAATCAGCACTTAATCCAATTAGATTTGCCTAATTGATTAGCCTTCAACTCACGATTCCTTGAGATTTAACCCATAAAATTTGGTGAGTCATTAACCAACATAACTAGGAACATGAATCTCAAACGGTCAACCCTTGGTCAACTTACTCAAATGGTTTTGAAACCGTTTGTCCAAAAAGTTGAATTACTCAAGCTGAAAATCAGAACTTAATCCAATTAGGGATTACCTAATTTATTAGCCTTCAACTCATAATTTCTTTGGAATTAATCCATAAAATTTGGTGAGATATCAACCAATATAATTATGAACAGGAATCTTAAATGGTCAACCCTCGGTCAACCCTCTCAAATGGTTTTGAAACTGTTTGCTCCCAAACGGTTTCAAACCGTTTGCTCTCAAACGGTTTGGTGAAACCGCATGAGAAATCAACTCAAAACCGTATGAACCATGATTTCTTTGTGAAAAGTATCCAAGTTGATATCATCATCATATACCTTCGTCCCTGATGTTCTAAGAACTTCTGATTTCATGAATTAACCAATTTCAACCAGTAATTAATCAAGATAATGAAGGAATCATTGAAATTGCAAGATTAATGGTTGAATAACAATGTAAAAGGGTTCAAGTTTTTAAATTTGGGTGGAGTTTTCTAGAAAAGAATAGGATGAAGGCAACCAATGGATGGGTTTCAGTTCCATCATATACTTAATGAGAAAATATATCAATATAAGGAATATTGCCAAGTTTGGAAGAGAAAAGTGTTTATTTGATGCTTTAAATGAATCAGATAAATAGATACTTGGATATAAATAAAAGTAATATTAACTTGTGTATTTAGGTCTCAAATCCCACTCACACCTAGATATAAGTGTTTTAAAACTATCCTCCAAAATTTGAGAATAAGAGGATAACAAGAGAGGGAGATATGAATTAAACTAGATTTCCTAAAGTGAAAGAATTATTGAAAATTTTATTGAATGTCACATATTATCAAAATAGAAATATCATACTCAACCCTCCAACTATTTGTGTGGCATCACAACCACTAGATTAAGATCTAGTAATGATTGGATCATCGTCTACCTCACACGAGAAAGGAAAGCCAGAGCAGAGTATAGATATTTTTACTTTTTTGATTTTGCCTCACACTGACCCACGGGAAAATATAGAGACTATTCTAAAGTATTCAAGAGAGTAATGCGCATTCACCTACCCTAGGTTTTACCTCCATTGATAGAATACTATGATTTTTCCCAATTCACAAACTTAATGGGAACCTTGCCTCCATAGCAAAGGCTATATAAGGACTTGTGATCCCACTACAAGACCACCAACTTAACTCAGGGGCTCTTCTTGTACCCATACTTCCTCATATGTGATCAATTTTCCCTTTATTCCCTACTTTTCCCCTCATCTTCCTCCCTAAACCATCCTAAATATCCATCATGCCATTTTCGCTAGTTCAACCATCTACAGGGTAATTGAGACCCTCAACGAGTTTGACAGGTCAAGGAAAAGGTATTATGACTATTTCCTAACATTGAAGGAAGCGGAGGCTCAAAGTAAACCACTTGGTTGACCACCTACTCACAATGAAGGAGCTGAGCCAAGGTTGAAGACAACCTTTTGTAAAAAGACTGGTTTGGCCCGCCTTCCCTTCTGTAAGGTTAGGGTCATTACTGACCTTTCCCTTTCTTTTTTTCATTTAAGAACGGGCTAGCCCAGGTTCTAGTGTGGTGCAAGTTGATTTGTTCGGCTATGTCCCTGTGAGGCGCATCGTGCTGACTAGGCCTCCTATGTGGCGTGCCCTGATTGGCTCATATCATATAAATTTTCTAAAAAGCATAGACAATCGAAGGGCTAATAAAATATGACAAGTAATTTATGAAAATTGATCAGAAGAATACAAGGAATTAAAAAAATTTATACTTGAGACCTAATTCTACCTTTAATTCCAAAAGTCCCTAAATTTGCTCATTTTAATGTATTAAATGCATGAAAACCCTAGTTTCTTAGTTATAATGACCATAAATTATTTAAACAACTTTGATGAATTAAGTTTAATATTTTTGGATAAAAAAGATGTCATGGAGATATTTGTTACCCCACTACATTGCCAAAGGCGATTTGACTAGCGCGTCTGTCTGTAGAATGGCACAATATTTCACACAGTATCAACAAGACTAAAGAGATAACAAGATAGTAACCATGGAGATAAGATATGTGTACCCTTTTCTAGATTCAAATATACCCACTTGTATTACATTTCATAGCTTAGAGTCTTGAGTGTGGTGGATCTTCATTTGGCAACTACAAATTCGATAAATAAAATATATTAATGCTAAAGTATTAAGTACGCTATGAAAAGGCATGTAAATAGTTTAAGAGTAGTATAAAATTTGATTGGCTATAAACATCATATAAGCAAGAAGTATAAATAAGGCATGAGCATTTAACAACAATTTTTTACACAAAGTGTGTTTTAAGTGTAGTTTCCATTATACTCAACAACATATCATGGACATTGACCAACTTCCCATTGGAAGGGTCCGTAAGGGTGCTCAAGATTATCCAACCCTTTTATCGACATGGTCCGCCTTATCTTGATATCTCAAGGAAGGTGCCCAACCGTGTGCCCTTACCCCGAGAATACAGGCAAGTACAAGAGATTTGTATAATGGACAAGTTCAAGTGTAATTCATTTATTATTGGAGTTTTCTCTTTTCCTTTATCCAATATCTAGTAATGAAATATTGAAAACAGTAAAACAACAAAATAATTACAAAGAAAGAATTGCACTTTAAATCAATACTTTTAAAATAGGACATACCATGTTTTCTAAAATACCCTTAAGAATCCAATATTTTCTTTCAAAAATATGTATAAAGAATTTTGAATACCAGGTTAAAATAGAGTGTGTGTGTATGTGTGTATTTGTGTGTGAGGTACACATAGGACTTGCTATATTATGAGTCTCTCTTTCCATCTCATTAGCATGCCAAGAAAGTACATCTGGTAGAGAAATCAAATTAAATTAGAGAACCTAAAAAAAATGAAAATCATCATTTTGTTTTACTTTCATAGAGGTAAGTTGTCTAATTGTGTTACAAACTTTAGCAAACCAAGAACTAATGGTTTTGTTCAATATAAGGATGCAAGAATAACCAAACAGAACTGAAATATAGATTTTACATAGTACAAATGTCCATTATATATACATATATATACATATATATATGTATATATATATATATATATATATATATATATATATATATATGTATATATATAACTACACATGTTGAAACTGCATAATGTAGATCCTCGTATGCCCACTGTTCTGCACCTTTTTTTATCAATTACAAAGGAAATGTATATGAGAGGATATAGAATGAGTGGTAAGTATCATCCAATGAATAATATTTAGAGGATCCGATGAAATCTAATCTAGAGGCGTTGTTCTAGAAAGACTGTCATTAAGTCTCCGATTGGTTCGGTGGAAGTCATAAGTTTTATGGAACTCATGTGATTGGTTTGTTGTTAGTGTAAATATAGAAATCAATTAAAAATTATTAGTTTTACTGTGTGATATATAAAAAATAAGCATGATAAAGAAATAAAAAAGAATCATATCTATGTCTACTAATTAATATATTTTTAAAATAATAATCACAGCAAGCAGTCATAATGTGAATGGTGCTCCCTTAAAAATAGAGAACAAAAAAAGTAAAAAAGAATCATATCTGTGACTACTAATTAATATATTTTTAACATAATAATCTCAACAAGTGGTCATGATGCGGATGTTGCTCCTTTAAAAATATTTTAATATGGTAAATTGTGGTTCAAATCACATTATAATATTTTTATTTAACTTTGTATGTATAAACTATTGTAATGATATGTACATTTTATACATATGTAAATATAAGTTTTGGTTTAAAATTATTTAACAATATGTACAACATTAATTTTTACTATATTCTTCACGTACGATTATAGTTTATTATAATTTTCACATCATATTATTTAAACATGAATATAAAAAAATGCTAGATAAATCAGTTTTTATCACATGGTGTGGTCTGATTATTTTTAATAGTGTTTTTATATTTTTTATTTTGTAGACCCAATGATAATGGTAGTTTTAGTGTAAAATATTTTATATGGTGTCGTTTATAGGGTACAATGTTTTGTCATATTGTTTTATCATTTTGACAATAAGTCATATCCACACACTAACATTCCTAGTCATAAATATTTTACATGTGTCGTTTATGAAGAAGGAAAAATATAATTATATAGGAAATGTTGGCAATTGTTCCAGAACTCATTTTCTTCTCTTTTTAAGAGGAAACTCAGGAAGTATATTTTGTATATAACTTTGTAACTCACCGGAAGTCACGGAACTCGACTTCCAACACTTACTTTAAATCAATCATGAAAAAGTTCTTTAGAAACTCCAGTTCATAAGTTTTCCGGACCAGTTACAACAAACCAATCGGAGCCTAAAGTAACAACCTTGAATAGGACATGGCTTTTATTGGCCAGAAAGTGAAATGGGACATACATATTAGTCAAGTAGCTATTTTAATGAGTTGTGTAGGACATGATAATGTTTTGAATGATTAAAAAATAAAAGAGGACATTTCTCTCAATCAATTAGTGATCAAAATGAGAAGTGTAGGACGTTACAAATGTTACTCATGATACATGGTGAATATTCATCCAAAATCTTACATGTGCTAAAATTGTGTATAACTAGTTGGTTGATTACCTAGTCCTTCTAAATCATTACATTGTGTTTACCCACACTCATTTAATCAAGGTCTAAATTGATTGAACAACGTGTGAAATTGATAAAAAAGAACAAGCTTTCATATATGCTGCACAAAACAATTTTTTTGTACGTCATACTCCAAACACAATTGATAACAAAAAAAATTTGTAATAAGTAATATGTTTCGTATGGATATACCATAAGTACTAGATCAGGTGTGGATATTATGTTTTGGTGTTGTGGAATGCAAATGGATCACATAAAAGGTGTTGACTAAAACATTTGAAATTTAGGGAGTTTAACTCCTATTATATATTAATCACAAAACACTAGGCTTTTTGTTTTATGTAGGGGTGGACATGGTTTGTTTCGATTTAGACCATCACTAAAGCTACAAACCAAACCATACATATTGATTTGTCAAAATTTTGAACTAAATCAAAACAAACCAAATTATTAATGTCTAGCTTGGTGCAGTTTCATTTGGTCATAAACTTTTACTTGAGAAACTATACGGTTGTTTATTATGTTTTTCATTAAAATAAAATAAAAATTCATCATATTCTATCCTTCTAACATGAAAAATTAACTTCCAAGTAAGAAGTGTCTAGTGATGGTAATAATAAGAATATCCATATAAACTATCTATTGATACAGTTCAACTAACTCCAAGTTAGTATTCATACATCAAAAATTGAATAGTTTTATGCATATTAAAAAAAGGGAAATTATTTGTATAACACTTCATCCACCAAAACACACACATGTACCTTGAGAAAATGCATAGAGCACAATTAGCACTGTGCCTATCAATTTTGAAAGTGTCCATAATTGGTTTGTGACTGGAAAGAGATAGAGTAATAATTGTTAGTGGATGGAGAGAGTGTGGAATGAAAAAGAGAGGGAGATAGTGGATGGAGAGAGTGATTGTAATTGATAGACACAAAGAGGTAGTGGATAGAGAGATGACATAATAGATTGTTTTAAAGTTAGTGGATGGAGAGAGAAAGTACAATTAATAAAAAGAATTAGTGGATGGAGAGAGAGGGTGTATTAAATACAAAGAGAGAAGCAGTGGATGGAGAGAGAAGATGTACTACATACAAAGAGATAAGTAGTGGATAGAGAGAGAGAGAAACATAATAATTTGTACATGCGCGATTAGTATTATGCATATATAATATAAGTATTGTAATACGTATTAATTAACATTATTTAATATAAAATATGTATTATATTTATTGTTCTAATTTATAAATATTTTTTGATTTAAAAATACTCACTATATGATGTATAAATATGTAAAAGATAACTATTATGTAAAATTATAAATATAACTTATATAAAAATGATGTATAAAAATTTATACATATATAGATTTTAATTTAAAGTCGGTAGTGTTCTTCATGACTTTTATCACTAACAACAACTCTTTGTATATTTTTATCCTCTTATTCGTCCTGAAACCTTTCGACTTCTGGCTCTGTACCAAAATTTTCTTTGTACAATACTAGGCGGTCAGTTCACATTCCATGTTTATGTCAATCGAGGTCTGTGTATAAATTATGATGAAAGAGGTGTGCTCTATATCATTACTCTTAAAAAACCCCATTCACCTAGAAATAGTTATACATTTTGATATACATATTTTGACTATTACATAATAGAGTTCAATTTTTTTAATTTCACATAATACAATTATATATGTTATGAAAATGTATAGATGGTTGGTTTAGTTTAATTAAACTAAACCTTTAGACCAAATCAGACTAATGCTTCATGGTTCGAAACAAATTAGAAGCAAGACAAACCATTCATCCTTCGAAAACCAAACCAACAGGCTGATTTGGTATGATTTTGTTGGTTTCTATGGTCTACTTTGATTTTATACCCACCCCTTATTTTATGTCAATTTGGAGGTTCAAACATCAGCTTCTTCATGTTTATACTTCTTAAACACCTCCAACCAATAAAATGGTAGCATTTTTAGAGGATAATATCATCCCTGATTCTTTCATTTTCACTCTTTCTTACTTATTCATCTCTGATGTCCTTCTGTTCTCTTATAATAGAACCCCATAATACATGGTCACTATATTTTTCCCACTAACAAATTAATAAAAGGCTAAAAGAATGGTGTATCTGGGTACACACAACTTATATGTATTAGTCTCTTCCCCACCTTTCAATTAATGAGGACATGGCTTGTTGTGGGGTCTATGTAAGAAAAATTCTACCCATAACCCTCCACGTCCCCGGGATCCTACCCGGTCCTCGGGACTGGGCTTCTGCTGCACTAAATGTACATGTAGCAATAATTAAAACAATAAAGGATGAGGGAAGTAGAAGAGAGAGAATGTTTTTGTCCATAACTTTAAATCCGACGCATATTTTGAAATAAAATAAATTGCATTAGAATCCTTATAAAAATACTTTTCAATGAGACTAGTGTTGGCATATTTTGAAATAATGATAATACGCGAGAAACATGCTATCATATATTAGGATACCATACACATGTTCTGAATACAGACGTACAGTACTCGTGAGTACTGTACTTTTGATTTATGCTTGATATATAATTTGTTAGGTATTGTACTTATGCGTCAGTAACTGAGTTGAAATTAACACGTGGGTACAATACTTATGGTTGCATTTTATAGGTGATTTTTGACCTGATGTGCATTGTACTTTTGAGATCATTAACAAGTAGGTACTCAACTTATGTCTGCATTATGTAAAAGAAATTATCCAGATGACTAATGTTGCTATGTGATTCCGAAGGTACTGTACTTCTACTTTTATATCATTTATACGATTATGCTTGGTTTTATAATTTGGTAAGTACTGTACTTATGCTTGAGTATTAACAAGTGGCTGCAGTACTTATGAATCCATAAGTACAGTACTCACGAGTATTGTTGATCCTCCTTCATTCAAAAGTACAGTACTCACGAGTACTGTACTTCTGTACCCAGAACATGTATATGGTATCCTAATATATGGTACTATATTTTTCGCGTAATATCATTATTTTAAAACATGTCAACACTAGTCTCGTTAGAAAGTATTTTCTACAAGGATTCTAATGCAATTTATTTCGTCGAAAAATACGTTTCGGATTAAAAGTTATGGACAAAACTATTTTGTCTATCTTCTCCTTCTCTCACCTTTTATTGCTTTAATTGATGTTAAATGCTAGTTGACACAGCAACCAGTCCTTGCTCCGGAGGACCGGGTATGCCAGCGGGTGGCTGGCCGGTTGACGGTTGTGGTGTAGCGTAGCTCCTATGTAATGCTAGCTAGCTCTTGTTATCATTATCTCTTTGTTTCCCATAAATAGTGGCGTTGTTGGTTTATGGAAGACGCAAGTGCAGTCCTTATTCACTGCATAATAACAGCTCTCCTCATAATACGTACATGTCCTGTAATTTCATCCGCGTAACCCCACGTTCAATTTTTTTGAGAGAAAGAGATTTCTCGACTGGTACCAAGTAAATAAATAGTGTTCATCGTTCCATTATTACGGTTGTTTTCTACTTGTTCATGTTATGCAAACTATCAGTGATTTATGTTATAATTTTATTGATCTTGATTGCGGTGATATGCTGATTCCCAGTGTAAAAGTAAAAAGTGTTGCGTTGATGTTGTGTGGTTTAGACACATAGATCAAAGGAGGCTTGAACCATGCTGGATTAAAATCTGGTCGTGGATGTTTCATATGAGATTAAATATATGTACTTGATCGTATACATTGGAAAAAGAACGAGTTTAATTTATTTTCTTAACAGATTTACTAGTCCATGATCTAAGTCATAACTAGTTAACAAATAACTCACCAACAAATTTATATGTAAAGTACCGTCTCAGATGTTAATTTAAATGTTTGGTTGTTATGGTACTACTAGGTTGATGTTGATCTATGTACGTACAGATGAACTGCGGAAAATTACTTACTACCAATGACACTAGAATCGGCTTATAACGCGATAAAGATTTAATTTGAAAATTATATAATAGTAACCGAGTGATGAGGTGTGGTTGCAAAAAGTCTAGGTTTTATTAACATTCTAAATATAGTTTCTGTTAGCTATTTGGATGATGTAGGCATCAAATACACTTTCAAAATGTTTAGATTTTGAGTGCTTCAATGTTAGCACATTCTTAGAGTTTTATAGAAAAAAATAATGATTTCGTTCTATCTAGATATGATTATGAGTTATACATGCATGGATAATATTGACAATATAGTCACACCCATGAGAATCTAGATATGAAGTTCTATAATTTATGGTAATAGGCCAACAAAATTCATGCATCATGCACTTCATAATGAATGGGCAAAAATTGTTAAAACTAAAAAAGGTAGAAATGAAAAACTCTACAACATCCAGGAGAATGTAATGAAATAAGTTAAGTAAATAAACATGCAATCAATATAATAGAAATAGGTGTCAAGGACAAAATATGCCATTCGGATTGGATCTGGCTACTTGGGTAAATGATCTATATTTAACATTTTTTTTATCCTTTATTTTTTGTTCCATAAAAAAGTCGGTGCAAACATTGGATTGCGGACAATGAAGAAAATCATAATGTTGTATCATGAATGTGATGCACCTTTTGATCGAAATTATGACATTAGTACAGTTGATAAGACACTTTACCGTCTACATTACATGATGTTTGGTTTATATGTCATTTATTTTACAAACTGAACCATTGTTAAGTACAACTTTTTCTCTTCATAAATCATATGTTAAAAATAATTTTATGGTACCATATTCGAGTTGTATATTTCAGATTTTCCCCATAAGATAACTTCCAATATTTCATTTTTGATTATTTCGAACCCACGTTAATTGAAGTCAATGTTTAAAAGAATCGGTGGGTCCCTGCATTCTGATTGATCAAAGAATGCTTAATGTTCTCACATCCTAAATTAAATGAAAACAATTGTTCCTGACAAGCATTAGTTGTTCATAGTTTATACCACGTTAAAACAATCTCCACTAAGAAAAAATCAATATGTATATGAGGATATTTTCACCGCCACATAATTGTCGTATTTAATCCCTTTCGTACGAACCAGAGATCTTTACAGTTTGTTAAGATTCTATTAATAATTTTTTTTAAAGAAAAGGGAGAAGTAGATGATTTTCATTTTTTTGTGATAATAGTTAATAACATTTGTTGTGACTAGTAGGACGACAGTCAAGAGTTACTTGACAGGCACATACAAATTGTGTGTACTGGCTGGTACACCATTCCTGCACCCTTAAATAAAAAAAATTTAACTTCTCCTTAAAATTTATCACTTGATCTAAACCCCGCATATGAGAATGTTATATATGTTCTTCATTACTTGAATCCCAACCAAAGAAATTTTATTTTGAGGTTGTTCTCAAGCCTCACCCAACATCGATCTAAAAGAGAAGATTAAACTGGACCTTCAATTTCACCCAACGATAGATATATGCATGTCCAACCCTATAAAACAATAGCTAATGTGTCCATGTGCATCGCAAGGATTAAAAAAGGATGTGTATGTGTCTAGATCTCTTACTTACAAAACGTCAAGTTGTGTTCCACTAGTTTGTAAAACTATGCAATGTGCCAACTTGGACTATCACCCTACCTACATTCATTCATCACCACATACTCCCTAAGGTTGTATTTGGTACATAGGAATCAATAGATGTCAATGAATGAAAAGAAAAAAATTGTTGACGTGACAGGATTACCAAGTTGTTGAGGAGGTTACTTATGATGGAAAAAGTATTTCTCAAGAAATTTATTTCCTTACCAACTAATTGGTCACATTAAGTAAACACTCCTTTTATGATATTTTGGTTCTCTCCATAGAATTTTATATTCCCACAAAGGATTCTTGATCATGTAACCCTCCCCCCCCCAAAAAAAAAGTAGAATGATTTTCTTATCATGCATTTTCTTTCTTCTAGTTGGTTCTCTTGAGGTTAAATAAATCCCACGAAAATCTTACATCATTTTTTCGGCTACGTGATTTCCCCCACTAAATAACTTCCGATTACGAAATTAATTTCTAATGTAGAAATTCTTTTTAACGATTCATTTACCTACCAATTGTGCTCTCCGAAGTAATGGAATTATATCTAAGTGTTAGTTTTCACAAAAAGTTACCTACTAAGGATTTATTTCCTGCGATGAATTTGAGTCCTTCTAAATGAAATATGCCCTCCAAGAATTTGGCTCCATCCAAGAAAAGAAAATTTCTAACCTAACTTATTTACCTCCAAGTAAAAAGTCCCACTAATAAAAAATTATTATGATTGAAGCAAGGTAATCATGCTGCATATTTATATGAAATAAATATGCATCATATTAAGTAAATTTTTGTATGATATATTTCCAATTTTGTTGAGAAAAAAATTGTTTGATCATTCATCTAAACAATTGTAAAATTTCTCGTATTATATATACACATTAACATATCTAGCTGGGGTAAATGTGTTTCTTATATAGCATGTCTAACTGACTAATAATCTTTTTTTTGTCGGTAAAAAACTATGTTTCTATTGATGATACCAAAACTTTAGATACAAGAGGCGTACCCCCTAATCCTTTAGGGGATTACAAAAGAAAATTGGGAGACCTAATTAAGAGGTCTGGACAAAATAAAACCCAAACAGAAGGCACATACAACCCAGGAGGATGTAACCAAGCATAAAACACGCAAAAAAATATGAAAACCATCATCCAACAGAACTAAGATACTACAGTAGCAATAAAACCACCCACAAGTTGTGCAGACTCAGTAAGAAGATGATGAATCTCCAGCTTTTTCCAAATCTCATGCATGATATACCTTCTATTCAGAAGTATTTTCTGTCTCACACCGTTGCATAAATGCAGTGTCAGCTCTGTCACCCAAACCAGCTCGACAAGAACACCAAAAAATAAACTAATCAGGATGAACAAGCAGATGAATCAGTCCCCATTACACTCTTTCTCACTTAGCAGTAAGAACACCTTCAAGATAGTAATCAGGAAAATAAGAGAAAAGAAACACACCACCAGGCAGCACTGACTAGGGCCTAGGTGAACTCGTCGAAACAGAGAGGGCCAGATACATTGTCACAGGAGTGGACATGGACTAGCACCTATCTATCATCATCCTTGGTGACTTTCCCTCCAATTCGGTCTAAACTGATCAAAGTCTGATGAGCCCGGCTCCTAGGGGAACCAAGCTCCCAAGCGTCGAACACCTTGAGGGTGTTCCAAACCCTGACCAAGATATTTCCAGCAAGTAGAATGCCAAGCCACCAGGATTTTCGGACACTGACTCAGTAGCTCATGCCAAAGCCCCTAATGATCAAATCAGTACTAGCAATAACTCATCCACTAAAATTGTACCTATTAATCATCAATAGACCTTCACATTTCACCACTAAACCATGACTTGGATCCAGACGGCAAGAACAAAAAATAGGCTAGAAACCAAACAGTGTTGTTGTTTACCAACGACATTTCATCGAACACCATGAGGGTGTTCCTTCTCGCTGCAGCAGGAGAGCCAAAGAGGAGAAGAGAGTTGCCCCCCTTAGACCCAGACCGCACATCGCTATGTGATCAGAGAAGCTGATCCTCATGCTAGTAGAAAAATCTGTAGGCTGAGATGGCTTCCTCTGTGTCGGCGAGTAGGGGATCCGAACAGAGATAGACCAAGCTCCCAAACAGACTAATCTTTGATTTTATCATGTGTTGTCTTCATATAGTAGACATAGCACACAATAGGGTGTGTTGAAATTTTTTATTTTCTTTGTCTTTCTCTATCCTCATATATAAATAGTATTTTTATATTATTCCCCTATGTCACATGTTTTCCATACATTGATCTATTAGGGGTGGGTGTAGTCTGGTCAAGTTTGGTCTAACCCTAAACCATAGACCAGACCACATATAGTGGTCTGAAAAATTTTCAGACCAAACTTGACTACTAAAAGGGTCTAGACCAAATTTAACATGACCGCTAAAATGTGGTCAAGTTTGATTAAGTTCGGTCCAAAAATAGTACTACATAGTATTTACTAACGGCACACTTAATAGAAGATAAACAAAAGTTCAGTAACAATGATATTAAATTTTGATGTTAAGTTATTGATTCTCTTCTATAAAAAATATACTTTTAAAAAATTAACTAAAGAACATATTCAAAATATTATATGAAATATTTTGTGTATTACATGCAATTATTAGATATTAAATTCTTTACAAATATGTATATATATAAACTATAACATTAATATAAAAGTCATTCTCAACACTAATAAAAAGAAAATATTAAGATCTTTTGAAATATTGTCTATACATCAAATAAATCATGAATATGTAAATTGACTTGAGTGTACATATAAACACATAGACATTCACATATATATAGTTAGTCAAATTCAATCTGAACGGTTAATGAGCTGCCCAAACAGTGACCATACTAGTTAAGGATCGTGTGAATACTTTTCAAACCAAACTTGACGACAATTCTCATCTAGACCAGATTTAACCAAGCAGTTTGGTCAAGATTGATTTACTCTGATTGTTAAGTTTGGTTTCATATCAAGATCTAACATCTAGGCAATAATTTCCATTTTTCGTTTCCCATTCCGTTCCCCCTAGATTGTTTCATTTATATCATTCAAGCCCCTCTATTGTTCCTCACCTCCTCTAGACTTTTTATGCTTAGTTTTTCACTTCCTTTGTTCCTCACTTCCTTCCATTATTAAGTGGGCAATGATGTTTCCAAAATACAATCGAACTCAATTTCAATTTATTGTTGAATAGATCAGATTTTATTTGAGAAGTTGGAATAAAAAATGTAAACGATTCGAATGATATTCATAGAATTCATTGTTGCATGGCTACATATGCATAAGTAACTAATACTGATGATCAAAACACACAAAGAAACAGACATGAATCAATGGATCTTATAAAAGAACAAACATGTAATTTGCTAAATGTTCTTGCTACATAGATAGATATTAGCGTTGTCATCAGGACAACAGGGGGTCACCCTTTTGGAGGTTGCTAATTGGAAAATGTGCGTTAGAATCCAATGGTTAGGGACAACCCTCAGTTTAACCCAATCGGGCTAGCCCACAGACCTTCTTGCGTTGGATAACAATCTCAGCCTCCTCCTGGTA